>CANUEP010260437.1:0-177166 GCA_947857235.1 Jatropha podagrica
TTCTTCTACTAATTCCTCAACTAAATCATTTGCCATAATCAAATCTCCACTTCCATTAATTGCTTGATCCAATTCCTCCCACTCAAATTCCTCGTCGGGATTTTCAATTCCCATAAAATCATCCATGAAACTATCGCACAATCTGTTAGAACCCGAAGATTCATTACCTTCATTATTTCCGCCAACAGTACCCAAATCAACAATCTCGCTATCAGGATTCGAATCCCTAACTCCGTCTCCATCGAACCTAGATCCTAATTCGCCCGTCGTGATCATCGTATCGCGATTTCTTTGCTAGTGCGTAAATGTTCTTTTCCAGAAGCCTCTCAAGAGACTGCCACACCTAAAAGGGAGAGGATTTTGTAAATTGAGGAAGCTATGTGCTTTGGCATATATATAGCACTCGTTCTACGCGGTCCGACTTACACGGGCCAATGTATAATATAATTAATTTATATAAAACATACTGTTCTATTTATTACACATTATATTTTATTTAAAAAAAATTATTAATAATTTTTTACTAAATTAATAATAAAAATAATTATAAGTATTGTAGATATAAATAATTTAAACTAAACCTTTAATTCAATTTTTATATTTCAATAACATTACATTATACAAAATATGTTATACATTTTTTCTTTATAAGCTTTCATGATTAAAGTAAACAATATCCTCATTTGACTTTTGAAAGACATTATTTTTTTACTTCAATAACAAAAGTTTATGAGGAATAAAATTTATATTATTTTCTGGATAAATTTATATAATAATTATTTTCGACTGAAAATATTATTTTAATTTTACATATATAGAAAACTATTACACTGATATTGAAATTAAGATATATTAAAAAAAACTAAGATATATATAAAAATTTAAAAATATGTAAATATCGAGTTTGATACTAAGTGACTAACTAATACAAATAAATTTGAAATTTAGAGTTTTATATTTTTATATGTTACATGAGCAAAAATTTGAGATGTAAAATTAATTTATAAAATTAAATACAATCCAACTAAATTTCATCATCTATAAATGAATTTTTCTTTTTTTAAAAGAAAATATAATATATTAAAGGGAATGGTCAATATCGAATAAAACAAAAGGAGGATAGAATGATTAACATCCTTTATCCAAATATCTAAAGAATTTTAGCTAACTTAAAATAATTCATAAGCAATTTAATTGCCTTTCTTATGAACATGTATTAAATTAAAAGAAGCAAACTGAAAAATAAAAGAATTTAAAATAAAAAATATAGTCTCGAAAGTAATCATTTTCTAAAAAATTACGGGATGAAAGATATTGAATCATTATAAGAGAATTTGATTCAATGTTGAGAATAGAAAAACCTAACTCTAAGGATTTAGTCACTCCAAAAATTACTACTTCGAATTTTTGCTTCAACCTCTACTTAAGCCGAATCCAATACAAACTAAATCGACAGCAACCTGCAACTGATGGCATTATAAATGACAAGACCGAACCCACATCCATGCAGCCCATAAATATAAGGGGTGACATTCAATTTGAATTGATCGCGTTCGAGAGGAGACCATCGAAACTTCAACCGGCTAGCAAAAGTCACACCAACAACTTAAAAATAATTCATTATTTAATAATAAAATTTCATCCCAAAGAAATAAAAATAGAAAATTTCAAATAAAGCTTCAGAAATTAAAAATCAATTGACTTAACATTATTAAATGATCTTTGGACTACCATATAAAATTATAATAAAAAAATATCTCCTACAACTACATGCATATACACTTAAGACAAAGAAGAAGTCAGCTTGCTTGCTTTCCTAGAATAGGAATTCAAAGTCCATTGGTTCTGCAGAGCGAGTCGATAAGCAACAGTCATGACTAATTTTTCATTATCAAAGGATAATAAGGCAACAGTCTTATAAAAATGCTAACTGGCAAAGGAACGAAGTCAATCTCTAAAAATATGAATATGAAGGTTGAAGAAGGGAGGACAATAAATAATGTTGATTTCATACATCCGCTAACTGATGGTGATGATTTAGCTGAAATTAAAATTTGAAACTCTCATTTAATTTGTTAGTGATGATAATGATAAAATATCGTAATCTGAAATTATTAAAAATAAAATATTATTAAATCTTATTTTTCAAATGATCAAATAAAAAAAAATAAGGAGAAAAACTCAAAAAATTGTAAAAAAAGAAAAAATTGAATCCTAAAAAAATAGAGTGTCAACCTAGCCTTTTAAAGATATTTATTGCTTCAGGGTTTTATATATATATATTTGTCTTAAATTGGAATAGATATTAATTTTAGTTTCATTAAAATAAATGTTAATTTTAGTTTCATTAAAAATAATAGAACCGTGAAAAGTTAATTTCTATAATTGAAGTAACATTGCGTTGAACTACAAAAATAAATATTTAATTATAATAACAATAAATAAAATGCTTCTTTATTAATCAAAATACTAATAGTTATGATATAATTTACAAATTAGAAAATCATACTATCATCAAAAATTAAATACACTCATAATTTCATCACTATCACCACATTTTTCCATTCGATAGTTTTTGCACTTTCATAGGAATTAAGAAAGTAATTTAATCATCTTAAATTCAAAAAAAAAATCAACTAAATTATTTTTTAATTAATGCTTATTTAATTGAAATAAAGTTTAATGTAAAAATTAATTTAAAATAAAATAATTGATACTATTTTGATTTTTTAAAAGTGTCGTTTAATTGGAAAAAAAAAATTGAAAAAACCATCAAATTTAAAGAAACGGAGTTTGTTCTATTAAATTTAGTAGTTTTGGCTTTTTTTTTTCATTTTATTTAAATGACACTTTTAGAAAATCAAGAAAATATTAATTTATTCTATTTCACACAAATACTTACTAGTTTGTTCACTATTTTTGGGGCATGTGGTTGCAATACTTAAACCTTCTTCGACATTCAGAATTTTTTTTTTTTTTTTTTCAATCTAGCAAAAAGAAAAAAGATCTAAACTCAACAATATTTGTGAATTCAACATAAAAAAATAAATAGAAACAAATTAAATTAATTATTATATTTACTATACCTGGTTTAAACTCCATTTCGAATTTAATTATTACAGAAAGACCCTCAATTTAAGAAGTAATAAATTACTGTGAATGCATAAATAATAACTAAATTAGTACAGTTTAGAGATCTAAAATCCCATTAACAAACAGAGAATCAAAAATCTTCATTTCATGATTCTTCAAAACTAACCTAATCTCAACGCCACCATACTCATCTTTGTTTCTATCATAGAAATGGCTCCATTTCGATCTTTAGATAATTTGAACATTGCTGGAGTTAAGCAAGACAATGATGCTGTTGTTGTTGGTAACAAGTGGAGTTAGTTTGCATGTCAAGTCCTACTGAGTCTTGAACAAGTGCACGATTGAAAAGTGGAGTTAGTTCGGGTAGTAAAGTTGGGTTACTTTCTATTTCACTTTGTTTGCATATATAAAGCGCATGCTTTCATGAACATGCTGAAACTTTTGCCATCAAAAACACCATGATGGTTAGTAATGCCTATGGAAAACCCTTGATTTGGTGGAAATAAAGTTATTTTTAAAGCTATAGTGGATGCTTCCGAGTTAGAAATGTTCAACTCAGGTATATAATCATTTGATTCTGCAACTGTAAACGAAATGCCATCATTTGGAGTATATAATATGAATGGTTCGGTGGCATCAAGGGGCCACCTGATTTTTCCTGCTACGGGAATGAAGTGGAGGAGAGTAAGTTAGAGCTTAGGGATGACTAGTAAGTTAAAGATTAATGGAGTTAAATCAAGATGTTTAAAGAAAAATAGGCGCTCGACTAAGTGAAATTTGAGGTTAATCATGTCGAAATTTGAGATAACAGACTCAGGTGAGTCAGCTAATGGTGTGACTCGACAAACCTCTAGTATCTTAACCAAATCACTCATGGCCATGAGTTTGAAATCAATGTGGAAATTCATTTTTTAGCATTTAGCCTACGTACGTATAGTAGGACTTGGTTTCACACATTTAGAGTGAATCAAATATTAAATATCACTAGAATTATTTTTTTTATAAATGAGAAAATCAAAATATGAGATTACGTGGTACTTGATTATTATCATCTATTAACCAAATTTTGGAGGTGGAGCTAAAACCTATAAGCATTACCATCCATACAAAAATATAAACTTGAAATTTTCTTTTCTCATACACAATATTGGTTGCAATATTAAAAATTATTTAAAAATATTAAAATTTTTAACTGATAAGACCATAAAATATTTATAACTATGCAAATTATTATTAAATATAAAATGTATAAAAAATAATAAATTATAATAGTCATGAGTAAGGTTTATTCACAAATTTTGGGATAATTGTAATCTATTTTTTATTTTCCTATCAGTGATAATATTTGTGGTGGGAAGAGCTCGATACTCTCTAACATTTTTTATAAAATATAGAAAGATCAATTATATTTTATTAAGATAAATAACTTATTTAAAATGACAAAAGTAATTAGTTTAGTGAAACAAGTTGAGCCCAATAATGAAATCTGATTCACCTTGATTCTTGTGGGCTTAATCATTTTGTTGGGCCTAAGAATTCTTGTTTGTCAATTCGTTTTTGTCCATTCCTAGCCCAGGTCTATGGTGTAGTATTATCCAAGAACATAACAAACTTAGAAAATTACACAAACTTCACGGAAAGAACCGGACCGAGACAATTAGAAAGACATACTTGTGCCCGCAAGCAAGAATAGGGAAGAGTTCAGAGGTAGCTTTCGGTTCCTTCTTTTTTTTTTTTTTCTTTCGCTGACTGTTCTTCGCTTCACTTTCCTCACCTCAATATCTCAACTCTTCAAGGCACTGTATTCTCTTTCCCTCCCAAATCTCCTAATTTCAAAGCTTTAACATTTCCATTTCAGGTGCTTATTTACTTCTTCTTCTTCTTCTTCTTCTTCTTCTTTTTTCTTTTTATATTACTGATCAAACCCTTTTCTAAATATTGTTTTTATTTTGCAGTACATTTATGGAGTCTTTATTTATGTGTATTTAATTTTTGCGGTTGTGGGTTTTCTGCTTTTTTTTTCTTTGGTGTTTTTAAGTGGGATTATTCTTTTTGTTGTTCTGTTGCTAGTCGTTAATAATGAGAGTTGATTTATTTTGTTGTTGATTTTAATGAGTTATTGTTATTTTTATCAATGTTGGTTAAGGCGTTGATAGATTGTATAATATTTGTTATTTTCTCTGATGGGAACTTTGAGTTTTGCATTTTTGAGAGGGCTTTAGGGTTTACTTTTTTTTGGTTTTTGATATTTGGATCGAAGAAATGTAGTCCAGTTGCTGCTATGATCTCATTCTTCTCGTTCAGTTTGTCATTTTCTGGGATTTTTTTTAAACTTCTGTTTGGCCCTGAAGTCACAGATTGTGCGTTCTGATATGTCCCTTGATTATTTGAAACTTGAGAGTTTTTCTGAGGATTCCACTAAATATAATTTTTTTTTTTTAAGAAAATGTGTATATTATCCCCGTGTTGATCCTTTGCTTTCCAGGTATTTAATTTATGTTCCTCTCCTTGTTCATAGGAGCATTCTTATAACTGTGGTTACAACGGCAAGTTTTGCTAATTCCCTTGTTGATCTCAACTGGCTGTTGATCCGTGGTTTTCTATTTTTGTGGATTCAGGCACAAGTGTTTTCGTGCAAATGCATCCACTCTGGTTTTCAGTTTTCAAATAATGTGCGTGTGTTTGCATTCTATTTTTAACCATTTCTACTGATTCCTAAGCAGACAAACATTGCATGCACACATTCACCAACATTTTCTGTGTAAATTATTAGAATGAAGGAGTCAAGGAGATATTAAGAAATTGTGGCTTTGTACTTTATATGATTAGACATACTTAATTTGCTTGTAGTAAATGTAGTTATCACCCCCTCGAGTATCTCGAATATTAAAGCTGATGCTAAAATGAGGTGAGGTTATATATGCTTGTGTTTTATCTCAAGTTTAGGTTTGTAATTTCAATTGCCTTTGGCTTTCATCACCCGTGTTATAACCATGCCTTGATTTGTTCTGGAAATTGGTTCTGTGCATAGGTTAGTTTATTTGTTGGTTCGTTTTTTATAAAATCTTAGAAGCTTAAAGCGTCCAGTTGCCTTTATTGGCCTCTAATATTTATGTTTTCCCCATATTTAGTAAACACTCATGGATTTGTAATTCATAACAATTTCCTTGACTTTATTACAATGGAATGATATTGTTCAAATTCTTAATTTTCATGCACTTTCTATGTTTTATGAAAATCAGAAATGTTTTATTCTTTCACTGTTTTCTCTTGGCAGAATGGCTTTGCAAACTTCAACTACTCCTAGTGCCGAAGTAGTTGGAAATGCTTTTGTCGAGCAGTATTACCATATTCTTCACACCTCGCCAGAATTGGTCTATAGGTTTTATCAGGATTCAAGTGTGCTAAGCCGGCCTGATGCCAATGGCGTAATGACATCAGTCGCAACCATGCAAGTAAGTTTCTTGGTCAAATCTTATTCTTTTGTGCTATTGATACTATTTCTTTGGTTGGCTCCATGTAATGATTAAGGTGAAGCACAGAGTATTGATCGAATATAAGTGTTGGGAAAAAAAAAAAACAAAACTTCTATCTTCGTTGTCCAATAAATTGACCATTGGCGTGCTATCATTCGGTTTTGTTCAATGTATATATTCTGCTTCTCATATTAATCTGTGGTTGTTTGAGGACTTGCAAATGATTGATGTACGACAAATAGGTGTCATTTGTTTGGCCAAACTCAATATGACCGAGTGGTCTCTCAAATATCATGTTTAGTGTGCTCTTGAAAATAATCTGATCTATATAATTGTGGGGGTTTTCTAGTTTCAGATATGAAAATGTCATTTGGTGTGATGGCATTTAGGAACTGTCTTTTTTTTTAATTATTTTAAGTCAAATGATAAAATAATTCATCATTTTTTACCTCCTTTTGAATTTTATCATCTAACTTTTTTGTTTCAATTCCATGAAAGAACTTTATAATTTTTTTTCATTCCATCTCTGATTCAAGCTGAATCAAAAGCCCTGAAATTGTTAGCTTGATGAGCACAATCAAACCTCAGTCCCATGATTTAAATTGCAAGCCCAACCAAAATGAAAAAGGCTTGAAATTCTTGGCTACTGTCTCAAATTTCAAGCTGACTTTAGTGTGGTTTCTTAAAAGTTGCTTTTTGGCAACTTGTGGTTCACTAAAACCTATTTCCAGTCATCCAAATTAGTAATCACAGACTTGCTATGATGTATAATTTTATTCTGGTGTTTTCCATCTCAGCAATCTCAGGATCTGATAATGCCTGATGTTGAATTGGAGATAGAGTTGAAAAACCTATGAAGTTCCTTATGGAGTTGAAAAACGCAAAGTTTCCAAAAAGATTGAAAGAAGTGATGAAGTTCTGGAATTTTGTTGTCATTAAGCCTTAGTTTCATATGAATTTTTTTCCCTTTGTAAATATTTATTCATTTATGATAGATTTGCCTCGTAGATGCAGCCACATTTTCATCAGTTTTATGCTTAAAATCAAGTTTTCTTCTTTTTGGAGTTTAATGAAACCCCTTGAAGAGCTTTTGCTGCTCCTTATTAGAAAATAAAAAATAAAAAGTTGTCCTTCAAATGCCATCGAACGATAAAAAAGGAAATAATGAGAACATTATGTCTCACAATTGTCCATGTAATGAGTTAATTGTTTTCCCTTCTTTTCAAACCCTTCCTCTTGGAACAGCAATTTGAAGGTAATGTATTATTTTCTTCCTGAATATTTTTTATCAAAATAATAATAATAATAATAACAATAACCTAGGTATTTCTTCATGGGACAGGGTATCAATGAGAAGATACTTTCATTGAACTTCAAGGATTATAAGGCAGAAATAAAAACGGCAGATGCTCAAAAATCTTATAAAGAAGGGGTTACTGTGTTAGTAACTGGATGCTTAATGGGCAAGGACAACTTGAAAAGGAAATTTGCCCAGTCATTTTTTCTTGCACCACAAGACAATGGATATTTTGTTCTGAATGATGTTTTCACATTTGTGAAGGATGATGAACCATTGGAGAACAATCCAGTTAACGATATTGACAGCACCCCAAGAGTCCCTTCACACCCAGACTCAGGTAAGTTTTTAGGACAGCAACTTCTGGTGGTTATTATTTGCATTGTTGGTCTCTCTCTCCCTCTCTGGGTTCTCCTGCCTTTGCTTTCACAAGTAGATCTGAAATGATCTGTTAACCATTTCCAGAACCTTCTCATGTTCCCGATCCTTCTGCACCAGACCCAGCAGCTTTAGTTGTGGAACATGATAAAAAAGCTGCTGAGGAAGCTAATGATCCTGTAGACTATGTTGTTTATGAAAAAGAGGTGGCTGTGGAAACTCAATCTGATTCCAACGGGAATAATGATTCTGTCGTTGTTGAATCAGCTTCTTCCATTGCTCAAGAGGACATTCCAAAGAAATCTTATGCATCAATTGTGAGTTTGAAGTTAATGTTTTTTCAGTCAAGGATTCGCAATGAATACCATCTCAGCATTCAATAATTCATGTTGTAGGTTAAAGTGGCAAGAGGGGGTACAGGCCCAACAAAAGTTTATATACCTACTAATACCGTAAAAGTGGCTCCTAAGAAATTTGAGATTAATTCTGTGTCAGTGGCATCTGCCACAGGGCCTGAAACATCAGTGCCAAGTAGCAATGAAACTCCTGAAAGTAGTAATGCTCAAGAGGATGGTAAGTGCCTTCAACTGTACAATGTCATGCTTCAAAATGCATGCTGTCTCAAAAATCATATCATCAACGACTGTAACAGAAGGATGAGGTCTCAATTCATGTTCAGTGAGATCTGCAGCAAAAGAAGTCTTATTTTGAGTATTGGTAATGTCTTATTTCGTATGTTCCTCTACTGACTACTTTGCATTCACAGCAGAAGGCCACTCCATTTATATCCGTAATTTGCCCTATAGCACGACACCTGTTCAGCTTGAGGGGGAGTTCAAGAAATTTGGACCAATCAAGCCAGGAGGTGTCCAAGTCAGATATAACAAGGTTGGTCTGAAATGCATTGAATAGCATATTTTCTACTCAGTTCTATTTTTCCTGGCATGGATTTTGTGTCTTATTATTAGTATTTTTTTTTAATATATTCTCTGTCTGTGCAGCAACAGGGATACTGTTTTGGTTTTGTTGAATTTCATTCTGAAAGCTCCATGAACAGTGCTATTGAGGTTGGTCTCCTGAAATTAAAGTTTTCTTGTATTTCAATATAATACTTGTATTATTGAGTTCTTGCATGGTGATCAGATTCCGTATTTTAACATTCTTTTTGCCATAAAACTCAAGTGAGCATATTCCAAACTTGTGCTAAGGCTACATGTTTTTGTTTATTCTATCTTTTGGCAGTATATTTGATCCTTTAGGCCTCTTGATTATTCTGTCAATTTCCATTTTATCTTTTTCAATTGCAAACAAGTTCTGAAAGCAAGGAACCTCCATTTGCACATTAAAATAAATTAGCTTTACTATTGATCAGCTTGAAAAGTGGGACATGGAGGATTCTTATTCTTTATTGGTCTTGGTGGTTTATTTTAAGCATGGCAATATGAAACTCAACTGTGGTTATGTTCCTCTCTGTATTGTTTCAAATTTTTCCCTAGAATAAGTTCTGGATATTAGATCAACCACTAATGACAATCCTCAGAAGAAATCCATAAAGTACTGCTTTCTTCCTATATTCTGCTGTTGCATGGTTATCTGTAGAGTTGGCTTCTTGCTTCCTTTGTTGAGTTTAATAATTAGAGACAGAAATGTAGAAGTAATTTGAGGTTGCTCTAGCCAGAAACGGCTGTAGCTAGGTTGTAGTTAGCTGTACATGATATTATGTGTTTGGGTGAAATCAAGATTTTGTACAAATAATTTGGGTAGATAAAATGGAAGGAAATCAAGTAATCTCACCTGATGGTGTACTTGTTGAGGCAAAATATGGAATTGTACTGTGGGAACTGGCTTGCCTGCAAACCAGATTGATGGTCATTCTGGTTTACAGCTAATAATTGCAACCCATATTAACTGATATCGCAGCTGTTGAACCAGTTAAATTAGCGGTTTAAAGCGGGTAATATAGGTTTTTGAAGGACAACATGGCTGTTTGGGATGCTGCCACAATGTTATCAGTGAAAAGGACGGTCTATGATGAAGTCGCTAGTATGGGGCTTGATACTGGGCCACTACAGTAAGCTTTTAGAGCACAACCATTCAAATGCAACTCTTCCTTTTCAAAGTACATTTAAATGATTAGAATATTAATTACATTTTTTACAACTTGTATTGTAATAGTAAAGCATATTTATTAAACTAGCATATCTAATGTAACAAAATTACTCCATTTTATTTTATTTTTTTATCAATTTAAATAAAACAGTGTCATTTTAAACTTTGTTTCGAATATTCATTTTATTATCCATTATTATTTTCAAAATAAAATTTCTAATAGAATTTTTAAACAATTTATTAAAATGAAAATGGGTTATATTGAATCTTTTTTGAGGTTGATGGATATTGAAATTTAACAAATTCGAAACTCATATTTTAATAGATCTCATTAATTAATTGATTAATTTTATTTTCATGTAGTTTCTAATAAAAAATTACTAGTGATTTATGTAGTTTTTAATATTTATTTAGTTCAACTTTGTTTATGACTTTGGTTGAACTTTAAGCTTGTGATCACCTTCCAACTGGTCTTTACTGGTCCATAACTGGACTTTGTTTGAAAACCTTGAAGATCACTTTTCAGTGGTATGTGTTGGAACTGGAAATTGGGCTTAACATGTCTATTTGCTGTGTTCTTTGATTGCACTAAAATCGTATCTGGTTCTAGTGCAATATGATAAAGATATTGTTGTGAAATCAAACTTTTGAGTTATCCAGAAGAAAGTTTGCTGATTAGACAATATTTTGGTCACAAGCTCGTTTCTTTTATTTCCTCTAGCAACATTTAATTAGAATACTTATGGACTTTGATGATTTGCGGCCCTTATTCAGCAACTTCATACATCAGTTCTGGACAGTTAGAAAGCTTAAAGGTTTGTAATTGTGTTGTCTGTTTGTTTTTGCCTATCATGAATTATCATACATCTAATATTCATGTTGACCGTGAATCCTGCTCCTGCAGTACTGTGCTTAAAGCAGTTGCCCAAGGGGCAAAACAGTACCTGTTAAGCCTGGTAATTTTGGGGTCTGTACTCGAATGGAAAAATATTTACTTTTCCATGCAAGAGCCTGGTGGGCTAAGTAGTCATTATTTATTGATGTGAGCAGATTTATAAAATTTGATTGGTCAGAGGGAAGAAGTTCAGTCTATCAAGATAGAAAAGCGAAGGCATAAATGAAATAGCTGAGCCTGGTCGAGGGTTAATTGGCTGTAAAGTGCTTAAGATTCAAGGAGGTATAGAAAGAAGAATTAAAGTCTGTGGTTTTATTTGTTTGTAAAAAAGGTCCTCAATTTGTATGGAACGAGTAGTGAGTAATCTAAAAAGAATTATATTCTCCAAATGATGGAGGAGCTGAAATAAACCGAGAATAATACAAGTAATAACAGACCTTCTAGAGTTTGGCGCTTTTATAGAAATTGTGCCATTAATATAAATTTAACTTCTTCAATGAGTCAGCAGTTGTGTTTGGATTGTTTGATTGAAAAGATTCTGTAATTTTTTTAATTGTTCATATGAAATATGGAGTTATTACCACTGCATCTTACATAACACATTAGATGTTACTTTCGTGTGCATCCATGGGGGAGTCTGATTTGAAGGCAACTCACCACTTTAAGAAGTTGCAACTTCTCATGGTTAACTAAATTTTATTGTAAAATGTCATAATGGCAATTATCAGGATTACTTAGAGCTAACATTTTGGCTCTGGTTTTGTAAAGCAATGTAAATTCCACCATATGATACATTACCATTATTGGGTACTTGAAGTCTTATACTTCATGCAGTCAGATGAAAACTCAGGTTCTAGTATGCATATTGAACCAAATGCTGCACAGGAGATGCTTAATACATACACTTTCAAAAGTGCCGTTATTTCTTAATGTTAACAATTCAATCTCACTCTTATCATTTAGATTGATTGGGTTTGTCAAATCAATGACATTTTCTGTGCTTATTGATGTGGACTTCACTCTGCAAATAGAAAATATTGAAATATTTTACTACATTTTATTTCTGTCTAATTGTTTCTTGATGGGTTTTTTCTTTGGTTAATAATGAAAGTAAAGCATTATGGGTTTTCCCTATTTCAGGCGTCACCCATGACTATTGGAGGGCGTCAAGCAGTTATTGAGATGAAGAGAACATCCACTCGGGGTATGTGAGAAGTTCTATTCATTATTAGATGCTCATTTTTGTTGAATAGAATGTTGAGTATTTCATGTATAATTTAACACAACTATTGGAAAGAAGGTTGTTTTATATTTATTGATTAACGGTTGTCTTGCTAAATTTTCCAACTTTATCTAATAAAAGCTATCGATTCTTTTTGCAGTACCAGTTGGTAGTGGAAGAGGTAGGTTCCCTTCTGGAAGGGTAGGACTTCGGAATGACAGCTTCAGGGGGCGAGGAAATTATGGTGGTGGCCGAGGTTTTGGCAGGAATGATTTTGGAAACCGGGGTGAATTTTCTGGTCGTGGCAGGAGTTCAACTGGGAGAGGTGAAGGCTACCAGCAAGGGAGAGGGAGAGGTGGCCGTTCAAGTGGCTCAAAACTGAACACTAATTCCGCATAAAACCTAACACCTTGACTTTTTGGCACCGTAATTTTGATATTGTTAGTGCGTAGCTTTCGGAAGGATTAAAGTTTGCTTTCTGTTTAGGCATTCAATTGGGAAATAACTGTTGATTCAGAATCAGAGTAATGTTGAGAGGAAAGGGCATTTGTCTTCGCTTTTAGGATCCCTTTTGTTTTTATAGAATTAGGAGTAGGCCCAGAATTTTCACAGATTGATTTTTCTAGAGACTTCTGATGATGATTAAGTTCATCCCCCAGGTTAGTTAGAAACTTTGCTGTTGCTCTAATTTAATTGCATAGTTGTAATTGGTAGCTATAACAATCCCAAAATTTCAATGGATCAATTGATCGATTGGCAGGAATGATTGCACGCCTCTATCTTGTTGGCATGGATACATTCAATTACTTAATTTACTTTGTATATGAACTCAGTTATGAAATGAATTAATTTTTGTTGGACATCATAAACACGTCTCACTCACGCAATTCTGCCAATGCTATGGCATTTAGGGGGTGCTAATAAGCTGAGCCAAGCTTGAACCCAATTGCTAAATGTTACCAGTTCGAGCTCCGCTAACCAAATGGGCTTGAGCTTAAGTCAAGTTGAACTTTTTTAAACCTTTTGGAGTTAAAGTTCAAACAGCATGCTAATTGGCCGCTTGGCTCATTTATATCTCCTAATGGCATTGAAGCCAAAAGGACGGACTGGCCTTTGCCAATAATTTTGTGGCAGAAGCCTTAAAACAAGGATTTATACTTGTTTATGATTTATTTATTTTTTTGCATAGTCATTCAATTTCACATTTATTCACGAGAAAAGCTTATTTCCAGTAATTCATTATGATGATAGTAAAGTTTTTTCTCTTGCGGATATTTGCTAGCCCTGCTCTCTAAACTTGCCATTAGTTGATTATGACCTTCATGCTACATCTTTTAGGGAAAAGAAAAACAGAAAAAGCATGTTGAGAATTTGATGTGCTAATTTAGAAATAGGAAAAAAAAAATAAATCTTTTATTTAATATTTACAATTAAAGGTGTGTTTAGATTAATTTATATAAACTAAAACTAAAGGATTTCTTTAATTGATTTTAAGAGTTCTGATTAATGGCATGTGTTTTTAAAAAGAGTCAAGTATTCATTGCTGAAATAGTAATTTTAAATTATTAAAAATCAAAATATCAATTATTGAATAATTCTCCAAATTAAGTAAGAAGTAATGATGAAGAGGAAACATTTTCTGACACGAGGCGTGCCTAGGACATATTAATGACATCATTAAATTGCCCACAAAATTCGGGACACGTCACATCGGCAAGTTGCCTGGTCTTTTCTTTTGCTTGCTTAGCTGTCTTCTACGACTGAATATGCTCCACGTGCGCCTCTCTTTTAAACAACTTGTTGCACACGTGGCACAAGCCTAGATCGCTGGAGTGGACACACAGAAAAAGAAAAAAAAGAAACTCAAGTAAAAAAAAAAAAAAAAAGGTTGCAACTTGATCCTCTTGGGCCCCACCACCTGATCTTCTCTTGATTTTTTGCCTATGGCGAAGATTCCTTTCAGGCTTTCCATTTGATGTAACGGCAGCCGAGATGTTAATAAAAGTGAAACGTAAATTATGACTTTCGTTTAATTCTACGACTTGAAATTACTTCCTTAGACCATATCCATATTTACGCTTATAGCGAAATTTAATGACAGTAAAAATTTTTTAATAAGTATTTTTAATTTTATCTTTTTTTTTCAATATATGATAAAAAAAAATACTTTTATTTTAATAAAAAAAAATTTTCTTATTGATTTAGTCAATTACTAGGTATAGATCCTATTTAGGTGAAAATTTCCCAAATCTAATTGGCAATATTGAGGCTATGGATGAAATGCTATCCTTATAATATTTTGATTTGGTATTGTGAATCTTTAGGACGTGAGATTAATGGCATCATTTGACCTTAAAAAGAGGATTACTTGATCTCTTCCATAATCCCACTTGTTAATATTGATAAACGGTTGAGATTTATTTTATTTTATTTGGCCAACATAGTTCACCGCTACTTTTATTTTATTATAATTAGTGCTAAAATAGTAATTATTCTCATCTAATCAAACCAAACAATAAGGTGAAAAGGAATATAAATGGTGAAAAAATGAATTGAGAGGTAAAAAAGGAAAAATGTGTATGGTGCTAAATAAGATTTTATTTGTGAAATTATAATAATTAAACACTTATTAAATAATAATAATTATTTTTTAATTTATATGTAAATAAAATATGCGTTATCTTTTTAGGATAAATACAATATTAAATTATTACTCTTTCAAAATTCATATAAACTATATTTATTTATAATGATCTCATTTGGTTTTGACGGTTTTCACTTCAATATTGTACATTTAATAGTTTGATTTAGGATAGTTAAATTATTTTTTTTAATTTTTAATTTTTTTTTATCCCAATGCAAGCGTAAAAAATCTGTGTATCTATTAGATAAAAATAGGGGGCGTGGAGAAAGAGAGTCGTGGATTTTTAAAAAGGACAAGTGGTTAACCAATCCGACCTACAAATTTCATAGAACGACACGTGTCTTATTTAATCAGTACAATATAGAAACAACCTACTTCTATCAGACAGCCCTTTTCGCTTACAACCAAAGAGTTGGTGACGCTGCTTTGGCGTCTCCTTGGAATCTGCTACTTCACAATTCCACGTGGCCCATTTCTCTTCCTTCATGTCTTCCACGTGTCACTTCTCTGCTTCTGATTCAACTTACGATGGCTCTTTCGTCATTTCTCCTCCATCTTAACATCGTCTGAAATCTAACGTGTATCTCTCCCTGCTTTTGTTTCTCATTTTTTCTCTAAAATTTCTCTCAGTCTTCTCATTCAAACCTTTCATATTGTTCTCCCGCAAAATCTTGGGTTGCGAAGTAGATGGCTTTTTGGTCTCTGTAACGAGAATATGAGTTTTCAATATAGAAAATGGAAATTTCGAGTTTAGTTTTTTTTTTTTTTTTTTTTTGAAACTCTTTGTTTGCTTGTGCTTCGATTTCACTTCGAAATCAAATTTCCTCATCTAGGTATCCTTGAACTCCTATCAATGATCTTTTTTCCTGTTTTTGCTTAAAAGTTCCTTGTTTAATCGAATGGTGCAAGAAGACAAAACCTCTGAAGACACAAACCCAACAACAAAAGCAACAGCATCAGCAAATATCGATGAGCAATAGTTTTCCTAAAGATTTGTTGCAAAGATTTATGTCAGGGAATCATTTGAATCACAAAATCAATGGAGTAGAAGAAAGAGAGAAAGAAGATATAGAGCTGAGCCTTGGACTTTCTTTGAATGGCAGATTTGGTGTGGACCCCAGAGCCAAAAAGCTTACTAGATCATCTTCAATACCAGATTTCATTTACCCTACGGGGGAAAATGGCAGTGGTTATATGATACCTGTAGTTACTAGTACTAATCTTGTAAGGACTTGTTCTTTGCCTACAGAGACAGATAAAGAGTGGAGGAAAAGGAAGGAGATGCAGATGCTTAGGAGAATGGAGGCTAAAAGGAAAAGGTCAGAGAAACAAAGGATTTTGAAAGCAGTAAAAGATAGAAATAAGGGTTTTGTAGAAGAGAGCTTTGAGGAAGAGAAAAGAGAAAATGGCACTATTAATACTAACTGTAATTATCATCAAGAACAGTTTCTTAAGAATTTGAATGTGTTGTTTGGAGCTGGTGCGGAAGGGGCTTTACCATCATCACAAGGGTCGATTGGATCACAGGGGAGTGGGTCATCTGGGTCAGAATCTGAGAGCCAGCAAGTACAAGGTAGCATTTTATTTCTTTTTTATGGTTATTACTCTTTTTATGGTATTTATGGTGCAAGTTAGTTCCTTTTTGCTGGTTAAATTTTTTGTTGACTGACTTAGTATTTAAATTTTGATTCAATTACTGTTTTCATGCTCATTTGAAGCTTGCTTGATCTTATTGTAACTGTTTTGTTGTTTTGATGTTGGTTGTTTGAACAAGCTGTTTCTTCTTCTTCTTTTTTTTTTTTTTTTAGTTCGGATTATGCTTCTTTTTATTCCATTGGGCTTGATGAGTAGATTCATGCCAGAAATTGGGAGTCTTTAGTTTTTCGCTATGCTTTTAATTTATGTTTTAACTACGCCTGAAAACATCAATGACTCCTTTCAAGAATTTTGTTTAGGCATAGATGAGAATATAGAAGATAAATATAATAATTCATTAGTATGTTTCATTCTATATGTGTCTTATAAAGATACAATATTTGAATAAATGAGGAACTTAATTTTTTTGGAAGGTATGTTTGAAATGCTATACGAATTTAGTCTTACCATTGGTTTCGTGTATATTGCTTTCCTGTTATATTTGTAGATAGATCAGTTAAATCTGTCTATAATCCTAGGATCAAAATGGAAAAGGTATGCTACGTGAAATTTTGAATTTTGTACTTCTTGGTAGTAGACTTCTAACATCCTCACTTTCTTTCCCTTATGAGGCAGAAATTTTTAGGTCAGGGAAATGTAATGATGGAGGCAAATGCTTAATGTAGCATCTAACCTGAGATTGTCTATTTTATCTCTTTATGTGGGGACTTGAAAGTAGAACACTTCATGGCAGTTAGGAAACTTGAATTACACTTAAATGGCTTCTAAAATAGTAAGATAAATTCTGCTTGGTCCATAAGGCTTGGTATTTAATTTCAATTGTACATATGATGCATCTCCAGAGTGATGTATGACAAATTGCATATTCAGGAAGAAAGATGAGCCAAATCTATGGAAAATTTTCCAATATAGTCAAATGGCTTTTATATCATAAAATAATTAAAATTTTATTTACAACTTTTAACTATGGATTTTTTTTCCCTCTTGTGTGTGTTTGTTTTGCATTTGTGCATTGAATGTATTTCTGATAACCAATTATTTAAAAGGGAAAAACCCCTTGTTCTATTCGAATTCTTGATCATATATGTCTTTTATAGCTCTCTGATTCTGTAATACTTTTGGTTTAAAACTCAACAGTAATTTAGGATCTACCCCAGCTTGCAGCACTTGATGCTCTATATGAGTAGCAAGCAGCATAGCTTTGATCGAAAGCCAAATGAATGCTCTTTTTGTGGATGTCCATGGATTTATTTTTTTGAAAATCTTCCTTCAGCTTTAGACAAACAATGTATCCTGTGTATTACTATAAACTCTCAAGCTTTATAGAAGGAAATGTGCTTGTACTTCTAAAGGTGATAATCCATATGCATACCTTGGAAGGGTAACATAACTGGAGATGATTGCCTATTGAATGTTCATGATATCGATATGGTACGTCAACCCTATTGATATATGAATGCCTTATTAAGTTTATCATCTAGTGTTGTCTATCTTATATCAATGCAAAGAGCAAACCTCTCTGTATAACAAGCAGCTAATCAGATTAGTTTGTCTGACGTCTTATTTCTTTATTCATTTGTTGCAATGTAGGAATGAACAACTGCATTGAAGCAAGAAGCCCTGTGAGTGTTCAATCTCTATCAGAGTGTGCACAGAAATTGACGGTCACCCCCAAATCAACAATCAATGGGAAACCTAGCAGCCCTGCAGGTGTTGCAATGGTAATTAGCAGATCTAATGAACCAACAGTCATAGATGGAGCTAAGGACACGGTGAGGAATATATTGGAAGACATGCCTTGTGTTTCTACAAAAGGAGAAGGTCCCAATGGAAAAAGAATAGAAGGTTTTCTCTACCGTTATAGGAAAGGTGAGGAGGTGAGAATAGTGTGTGTCTGCCATGGAAGCTTTCTGTCTCCGGCTGAATTTGTCAAGCATGCTGGTGGGGGTGATGTAGTTCACCCCCTTAAGCATATAGTTGTTAGCCCTTATCCTCTTTTGTAATCTTAACTTTCTTGCTGAGTTTTTTAATCAAAGACTTGAGGTAAAGAACAATCCCAAAAGGTTAATAGAGTTGAACTTGTTTTAGCATTTTCAGTTTCTTCTGTGAAATTGAATGAGGTAGTCTTAACTGTATGTGATGTAGTGCCGGTTGTTGCAAAATTTGCTGATGGAACATATTTTACAAGTTGTGTCAGAACTGAGATTATTTCCAAAAGAGAATCTTTTCAACCTTGTTAGCGTTAAGATGATCTTACTAAAATAGGAGGTTACATGGTGTTTTCAGCTTTGTAATGAGTTAACATATCAATCAACAGTCTTACTAACATATAATTTAGAACCTTGTGACCTCACGAATCACAACACTCTTTCATTTCATTGGACTCCACATTTGAGCTGGAAGCGGCTACTCGTAACATTTAATATTCAAAGGTTAACAGTCAACAAATAAAATATGCGGCGATTCAACATTTGCTTGACAAATAAAATTTTCAGAAAACATCTGCTCTATAGTTTTATTGAACAAATGCAACCGAAATACGTATACAGAGTGGGAAAACTAACAACTGCATTCTTCTGCAGATTCATCAGCGAGCCCCCTATCAGGGAAACGGCATCGAAAAATGGGGGCAAGAACTATATTACAATTTACAAGTGGGAATAACTACAGTTGATCTCTAACTAAGGGCAGCCTCAATGAGGACATAGAGAGCATAAATTACAATGGGGCTTTTACCTTCTACAAATTACTATGTTAATCAAATACAAATCTTATCAAACGACTAGCACGAGGGCGGTTGCAGTTGTTTTAGTCGCCGTACAACTTGTTTCATTGTAGGCCTTGTTGAGAGTGAGTCAACTGTACATACAACTGCCAGGTGTAAGACTTCAACCAAATCATCATGAGGACCCGCATCCCATAGCCCAGCAGTAAAGAACTCCTTTGCCCGGCCCTGCCTAAGGAGCATACATGCCCAAGCGACAATATTGAAACCATTCCCGTATGATGAGAATGATGGATCCAAAGCTTTCTTATCAGAAAGCAACTCTAGAAGCACAACCCCATAACTGTAGACATCAGCCTTGTCTGAAACACGACAAGTCATTGCATATTCTGGAGCAACATAACCAAAAGTTCCAGCTACCCCAGTAGTGGCATGGGTTTCAGAAGTTCCCAAAAGCCTGGCCAAACCAAAGTCAGATAAATAGGCATTGAAATCGTCATCTAGAAGGATATTGCTGGGCTTGACATCTCGATGAAGCACACGTGGTACACACTGATCATGCAGGTAGGCAAGTGCACGAGCTATGTCCAAAGCAATCTTGTGAAGTATCATCCAATCCACTGCCCTGGTGGACCTTTCCTGAATAAACTTTTCCAAATTACCACCAGGTAAATAATTATATATGAGGAACATCTCTGTTTCACTGGCATGATAACCAATCAACGTCACAAGATTTGGATGGTGAAGCCTTCCAAGGGTCTTAATTTCAGCATGAAACTGCAGAACACCCTGAAATCGTCCAACAGCAAGTCGTTTAATGGCCACTAAGACTCCAGGAGATATCTCTGCCTTGTAAGTAGCACCAAACCCTCCATTGCCAATGCAGTTGCTTGCATTGAAGCTCCCAGTGGCCCGCACAACATTCTCAAATGTCAAGGGAACCCCAATATCTGTAAAGATAGTTACTTCCTTTTTGCTCGACCCTATGATTTTGGACTTCGGACTCCCTCTTCTGGTGTAGAGGAATAAGACAATCAGAGCTAGAAGAACTGAAACAATAGCAGATGCAGATGCTATTGATGCTATCTCAATTGAATTGAAACCATTGTTGCCACTCTTTTGGCTCTGGGTCATTGGTGAAGCAGCATAGCCTTGTGTTCCAGTAGCACTTCCTGGATCTGGAGTTGGCACTGTTAGGGAGAAAACATGGCAAGGGCGTAGGTAAGGGTTTCCAAGAAGACTACTACATTTCATCAAATTGTTACTCAAAGGCAGTGGCCCAGATAAGTTATTGAAGGACACATTGAATGCCGAGAGCATAGTCACATTTGCCAAACTAGATGGAATCTGCCCAGAAAGTTTATTATCATTGAGTAGGAGAGCAGTCAGGTTTCTCAAGTTCACAAGATTGTTTGGAATCTCTCCAGAGAGCATGTTTGAAGAAAGATCCAGCACTTCTAAAGACCATAACCCACCCAAGCTATACGGGATAGAACCATTTAGTTTGTTGCCAGCCAAGGAAAGATACTTGAGGTCTTTTATTTGACCAAGACTGGTAGGAATCTGACCTTGCAAAAGGTTCCAACTAAGGTTAAGAGAGATCAGCGACACCAATTCGCCAACACTAGGGGGAATGAAACCAATAATCTCATTGCTAGATGCATCCAGAAGTTTAAGCGATCTGCACATTGTGCCAATATCAGCTGGAAGCTGACCGGAGATTTTATTGTTGCTAACATTAAGAATCAACTTGTTCAATCCATCACACTTCTCAAACAAAATTTCTGGGAATGGCCCAGTCAGCTTGTTTTCTCCAGCTAAAAACGCATAAGCAGTTTGCTTTCCTAACCTTATAGGTGCAATTGGCATAGATTGGAGGTTACCAGTAAAATTATTGCCCCCAAAGTTATGCAAGACTGCAATTTCACCATCTTCCCTGAGAAGCTGTACAGGACTTCCAGACATAGCTTTGTTGGCAAAAAATGATATATAGGCAGATGATGGAAAATTGATGCTGGAGGGATATCCATTTGCTGAAGGAACTGATTGGCAACTGCCACTGTAGAAATTTGGGATTGAACCAGTTATGGAATTTCCACTAACATCAAACACAGTCATACAGGGAACTGGAAGCTCCTCAACAAGCTCCCCTTTGAGCTGATTATAACTCAAGTCAAGATACCTCAGCTTACTGCATCGACTTAACTCACGAGGAATTTCCCCAGAGAAAAAGTTGTGGGCCAAATTGATCATCTCTAATTTCTCACAAGCACCCCAGTCACTTTGCAAGCTGCCCTCTAGAGTCGCACTTGGTGCCCACAACATCCTCAGGTTCGGAAGAGACATAATTTCCTTAGGTATACCCCCCTGAAAAAAATTAAAATCTTCATTTGCAGAACTCAGTTGATCCAACAAATAATCCCCCCTCGAACTGTTAACATCTTTATATGGATCAAACAAATTTGAAAGCACAAGCACAGACAAAACAGAGCAATTTCCCAGTTGAGGAGGTATCGGTCCACTAAGACTATTTCTAGACACATCCAACGCTTCAAGCTTTCCAAGCCTACCAAGTTGAGATGGAATAACTTCTTCAAACAAATTTGAGTACAACAACAATGTCTTCAAATTACCACAATTCCCTAGACTACTAGGAATTCCTCCAACAAAGAAATTACCTGACAAGTCCAAGTGCTCAAGTTTCTCACAACTGTCCCCAATTTCATCAGGCACTGCCCCACCAAGCTGATTGAGTGACAAATACACACCCCTAAACCCACCAACAAACGCAGGTACCGTACCATTAATGCGGTTACCAGATAAATTTAAGATCTCTAAATTTCTACAATGGGAAATCCAATCGGGTATTTCTCCTCCTATCTTGTTAAACCCTAAATTTAGAACCCGCAAGTTCCTTAACCTGGCAAAGGAAATTGGTAGTGACCCAGATAACGAATTGCCTTCCAGATCAAGAATTTCTAACTTCTCCATTCCCCATATTTCACCAGGTATCTCCCCACGAAACCTATTAAAAGGCAATGATAAGACCCTCAATTCGGTTAACTTGGCAAAAACAGCTATCAATTTCCCCACCAAAACAGCATAACCACCTTTGCAGTCTCTCCTAATTCCAAATCCATAAAGCGGGTACTGAACAGAACCAGAGCAAAAGAAAGGGCTTCCATTTTCACTGTTCTTACCTCCGTAGTTGCTGCTGCTGCCGCTGCTGCTGTGCCCAGTGATGTTGATGGACACTACACGAGAGTTGTTGTCGCAAGACACGCCAGCCCAAAAGCAATGGTTGGAGTTGATCAGGTTCCAGCTTGAGAGGAGCCCCGACGAGTCAGACACCGAATTCTTAAACTGCAACAACACCGATTTGTCCGAATCACCCGAAACTAAAACGTTCAGTGAGAAAGATAGTACCCAAAAGACAAATAAAAACCTCATTTTGTAAAAAGAATGCCATTTGATAACTGAAGAAGAAAAACAAGAACCCATTTTAGAACCCCCAAAAGGGTCTCCAAAAACCATTACAGACTAAACACTAAACCCTTACCCTCTCACTAGTCGCAGGGTAAAGAAAGGGCCTTTCTTTTCTGGAAACCCTAACCCTAATTTTGGTGAGCAAGAAGTGAAGAGAGAGAGAGAGGATTCAACAGTGTAACCAGTTGAGGAAAACGCGTTTTTTCCTTCTTTTCTTTTTCTCTCTTTTTTCCTTTTTTTCATTTCCTTCTTCAGTTCTCCTTAATTCCTTTTCTTTAGTACTTTTTTTTTCCCTTTTCAAAAAAATTATACTACAAAATATAAAAATATTAGGAGCAGTGTCATTTCGGGCAGGGAGGTGGGTCCATGAGACAGAAAGTAGGGTCCACAGGCGGTCAATAAATGCATCAGCCCCGTCAATTTATGAGGGGTTCATGGTGGTTGGGCTTTAAGCAGTGGGATCTGTTTATAATATACAATATAATAATAATTATTAGAAAATAAAGATTCCTTAAAGTTGAAAACGTGGCTATGGATAAAGGAGTCCACGTGGGGTGTCCTTCCAGAAGGGAAGTAAAGGGCCAACCTGCATTTTTCTTTTTTTCAAAAAAAAAAAAATAATAATTAATTAATGGTTTTTATTTTAAGTGTCTCTATCTGTCTCTCTATGAGGTCCAGATAATGTAGGGCCCCCTTTTCCCTTCGGATGTTAAAAATGTTGAGGACCGATGGGTTATAAAATGACTGTCCTCTCAGCTACGAAGACTGCTATCGCATTTCACTTAATTCTTAAATTTTTCTTCTGATTAATTTGATTTTGGAATTGAAACTTTTCATAATTTTGAAAATGACCTTCCACTGCACACTAAATCATAAATTAACGGTAAATATATATAATAATCTGACAATAGATTTTCATTTAATTTTTTACTTCAATACTAAAAAAAAATAATAAAGTATCACAATAATTAAAATTCAATAGAAATGTCACAATTACCTTATTCCAAATATTTCACATTCATTTACCAATGAGAATTTTCAATTTCACCCACAAAAATAGCCTCTCGTGTGCATTTTCATGGTTAGTTTGGTTTCATTTGAAATCATCAAATTAATTGTGGTGATTTTTAAAATTTTTAAACTAAACTAAACCATCAAATTTGTAAAATCAATTTGGATTAATCAACGGTTTCAATGCACTCATGATTGCGAGTGTTCATTAACCTTCAAAAATTACTGAAACTAATCTAAGATTGTAACTTTAATATTCGTGATTGATTTGATTTATAAATTTCTAGAATTGAATTAATCCGAAAAACTACTCAATGTGTTGAAATAATACGGTAAGCTACATAATAGGAATATATATCTTTTTAATTCATTAAATTGATCGGAAGATTTAAATTCGAAATCTCTCATCCTTAAAAAAAATCAACAAAATCACATCCGATTGATAAACTATATCAATTTTTTTTTTTAAATCATGATTTTGATTCAATCTGTATCAGTTTGATGATCTAGACAATTTCCAACAATTCATGAATGCATGAACACCTTAGTAAGAAAGGGTGTAAAAGTAAATAGATAGACTAACACACGAAATCCACATTTCTTAGTTATGCTCCTAATCTTTTGCTGATAAATTACGATATAATAGATGGGAGAATGACGTTGGGATGATGAACAAGTGACGTTATCGCGTAACTTACTGTAGTTAAATATTAGTATTATAAATATAATGCTGATTATGATTAAGGCGTAATTAAGCTTTGCCTTTAAATATTTAATAACAATATTATTTGTCTTTATTCAAACAAGAATCTACTTAATCATTTAGTGTTAAGGGAATGCTATGCTATGTAGTCTGCATATGATCTCGCTGATGCTGATGCATGTGATTGGGGATTTCTGACTTATCCCTTTCACCAACACTATCCTTAATATATTTCTGGACCAATGCTACTTATATATATAACTTGTTGTTTTAATGTAATTTATTGACTGATATATGTATGGTGGACCTTTTTTTAGAAAAAAAATATATATGCAATTCATTTTTGTTAATATTAAATATTTAAATTTTATTAATAATAAGAAAAAACTTGACAAGAACATCCATATTAATCCAGAACAGTAGATCTACCAAATGCCCTCCTTAATATTAAAGGTTTATTCGGTAAAATTAGTTATATTTTAGTGGCGTTTAGCTGTTAGCTGTGTTTGAACAGCGTTTTATGAAACGTTAAAAACTAAATGTTACTCTAATCTTTAAAAATCAGTTCAAACGTTCTGTTATCAAAAAGTAGCATCCAGCGTTCTTAAAAAACTGTTGCCAAACACAATTTAAGTGAAAAAATATCAAATGATAAAATAAAAAACCCAGCTAGAGAGTGAATCTTCTCAATTATGCCTACTAATTTGCTTTATTCTTGAGGTTGGATCTTAAACAATTCAAAGACATCTACATTTCGTTTTGAGGGATTTTAAGAATTCAAAAACTACTTAATTAGTTAAAGAGTCAACAAATTAGCAGAAAACACACATCATTAGCATAATAATTAGTAACTGTTGTATAATGTTGTGAGCTACAAAAAGCAAATAGATGGAAACATTATAATGTTTGTTAAAAGAAAGTGCAACACATTTTCCATATTCAGATTTTATAAGTGATTGGTAAGAAAACTGCCTGACATACTTTTATATTAATGAACACAAAGATTAGAGACAGAAAGATGATTTTCTTACCTTGATTAAGTCCACTTGTTTCTTCAATAATTTCATTTTACGTATACAAGAAAAAGTAGTGGTTTTTTTTGGGAAGAAACAATTTTATTTCTGTAAATAGATTGAATTTTCAGATGAATTTTAAAATAATGATTGTTAGAATCCTACTTTCGTGATGGGCTTTAGAAGTGGTTGATGTACGCAGAAGAACCAACTATAATAAAGAAAAAAAAATTCTCTAGAACTGTTCTTTTTTCAAAATCTTTCCCTCCAAATTCACTTTTATTGAACTGCATGTCTATCGAAATGGACTATTACAGGACTCCAGGAAGACAAAGATGCCCAAGAAAATATTCTATAAATAGACAGCAAGCATCCATAAGTCTGCAATTGGAAAAGACTCATTAAAATTAAACAAGTCTCACATTTAGATTCAATCCTGCAGACAAGGGCAAGCATTTCGATTTTCTGTTTTTGATTTTTTCGCCAAGTGATCAATTTGATAAATCTAAACAATAACAATCCGAAGTGCTCTATTAGCAACCCAATGAACAGCAAGAAAAGCAAGAAAACCAACTGTTCCCTGTAGGCTTCGGTGGTGTTCCAGGCGCTTGTGGCTGCGTCTCCTGCTGCTGCTGCTGTGAAGGCTGCTTGTCCATTACCACTTTCACAGAAGCACTTCCTCCTACATTTGCTTCCAATCTGAAAATAAAGTAGCAATTGTCCATCAATTATAGTTTCAGGAACATATTCCATAAATAAAACCAAATATTTTGGACATAGCAAAAGCTTCCAAGGAACTCATATAGTAACTTACACTGGGAATTGAAAAGACTGCGTACTGCTCGATGAATTTCGAACATCTTCTGTAGAAGAAGCTTTTTTTTTACTAGTCCCTGAAACTTCCTTTCCTGGTAATTGGGTTTCAATTTTTGCAGGTTCTGTTAATTTTTCTTCTGTCACTTTTAAGTCTCCACTCTTTCTTGTTTCCATAACAGGAAACATGTTAGGCGGGGAATTATTAATTTCGTCGGGTTTCGGGAGTTCACCAGATTTATATAGCATATAAGCATGATCTTTTGTAAAACTGTTATTCCCCATATGAATACTAAACAATGATTCAGTTGAAGCCATACTCCATTCCACAGGCGATGCAGGCTTACTGGTGAAAATGGCTGATGGAATCCGACTTGGATCATACCCACCAGCAGATTGCGCTGTTGCCGATGATTCTTGTACGCTCATTCTTGGATTATTATTATCAGAAACTTCTAATGCCCCTTTGGATTCAACAAGGGGATCACCAGACACAGAATCTAAAAATAATTCTGAAGGATAAGTGCCTAAATTTTTTTGTTGAGGAACGATTTCGTCATTTTTAGTTCCTTCCGAATTTGTTGTATTGTTCTTTGTGACAACCCCATTTTCGTTATCCATAACGCCAATTATAATATGTTTGTTTCCTTTAAAAACCTGTATATGCAAATCTGCAATGCAAGCAATACCATTTATATCAGATTTAGAAAATCCCAAGGCCCTAATATGATCGGCATATAAGTTCTAAAGAAAATACATGAAAGAAATGTAATTAACGTAAGAATTGTAATATATAGCTTACATTAATTCATCAAAATGTGCTTTGATAACCCAAAATCGATCGAAAAGCCTGTCCAAGATAACTATGTCCAAAGATTAGAACCAGAATCAAACAAGGAAAAATTAAACACACAGGTTCCTTTCTTTTTTTTATCTTTTTTCTTGCTGAAGGAGAAGATAAACACAGAATTGAACACCCAAAAGAAACAAATAAGGAAAAAAAAAAGAAAAGAAATATAAAAGTCAGTATATGCAAGAATTTGAAGAACGATGGAAACAAAGAAGAAAGAAGTAGCTAGGGCAAGGAAAATTGAGGTACAACTAGGGTTTACATGTGATACAGGTAAGAAGTGGAAGGCCAAGAGAAAATATCGGTATTGGTGTAATGTAGTTGTAACTAAGTTGGTGCCAATTTTAACTTAGAAACTGCCTATGTAGGAAAAGATAAGTCTAATAACGTCTTACTTGTTACAACATAGCTTAACGGATTTGACCATAATAGCTTCTATCTTTTGTCAAGTTTAGCATTTCTACAATCTTTTTTGGGATTTCTTGCCATCTAAATTGCCTAAAATCTATGATTTCTCCCTTGTTAATAGATGCAAATAATATAATCTCCAGTTCTAGTTTATCTGTCCTCAAATTCAGCTGCCTTAAGAGATGATATGTTGGTTTTTGGCCTACTTTTGGTTGATATTAATTTTTTTTTTTCTATTTGTAACAATTACGAAGTATTCTTTGAGCAACGTAACTTTTAAATACAAATTATTTTCACAATATGTACACTGGGATTCAGGTTATAAATGGTTTAATTCATTTACCAAAAATCTACACTCCGAAATTTCTACTAAAACGAAAGTCCTAAAATAATGTCAAAAGTGAAACTCATACAGGAGTAAAGTAGAAAATGTAATTGTATGGGCTTTCCAATAATATTATATTTAAATAACCAAGATGATCGGAAGTCAATCCATCTAGCAAAGACCTATTATGTTCCATTAATTGTTTTTACCAAATGAAGATTTACAGCTAGTCTAAGCAAACGTGCAAGAGCGAGCACCCACACACCAAATAGAGATTAACCGCTGGGCTGGGCACGCTTGCTAAACTACTAAGAGTGGTGAATTTATAATATAAAATAATTATATTTTTACAGTCCGTTTGGAACAAATGAACGATCATTATAGAATTTATTTATAAATCAATTTCAAATAGAATTCATTTGCAATTGAATTTGTGCTGTTTAGTATGTTATAATTTACGGTAAGGAATTCAATTAAATTCCACAAAATTATGTTTGGAATAAATTCTTAAAAGGAAATTCATTTATCTTTATTTTTTAAAATACACTTGACATAATATTTAATAACAACAATATAAAAAATCAATTTATATTTATTATATATAATATCATAACTTTTTATTTTTTTTACTAAGAAATAAATAATAAATTTCATATACTAATTAATTAATTAATTATATAAATATAATCTATAAAATAATTATAACATTCATCATAATAATTATCTTTAATTTATATAAAATGTCTCCGTTCAACAAAAACTGTAATTTCACACTAATAATTGTGGAGTTCCAAAAAGGAAAAAAAAAGAACAAACAGGAAGGAAAGAAAGAAAATACTTCTATCCATAGAAGGTAGTTTTGTCAAATAAAATTTAATAATTTATTATTATGATCAAGTTTAATAAAATAATTAAGTAAAAAAATTAAAAAAAATTAAATTTGTTGAAGAAAAGGGTAGTTTTGTTGAAAAAAATTGGAGTGTTTAGTTTTATGGAGTTCATTTAAAAATTCCATCAATTTTTATAAAATTTGGTATAATTATATTCAATTCCATAGAATTGAAATCTACATTTTTTTTTCATTCCAAACACGAAAAATATGGATTTATAAATGAATTCCATCATTCGTTCCAAACGGACTCTTAGAATTATAAGTTTTTATAAGATATTCATATTAAACATATGAATGTTTTTAAATTAATTAAATATTTTAAATTTATTTTAATCAATATATACTTAAACAGATTAGACGTTTCATGCAATGTAAATTGATTAATAAACATGTCCAATTTAAGGTTTGACAATTTTTATACGATTAATTAAGAAATCAATTGAAATAGGTATAGTTATTTATAATACTCTGAAGTGATGCAATTGGGAAATTAAAAGATTAAAGGGAGGGGGAAAGAATAAATATTCAAAAATAGAAGGGTGTTTAAATGAATATGTGAAAAGTAATAGGATAAGGTATATAAGAAAGTAGAGGTTCAGTTTAAGGTCTTATCTCCACAACCTCCATTAGCATATGTGCTCCAGCTATTAATGATTTTGACTGTTTCTAACACAGGAAAAAGAAATTAATGACAGCAAATTCAACTGCCGCCTCAATGGAAGGAACCTTAAAGAGGCAGCTACTAGTTATGAGTTTTAATTGTAAGCTCTCTCTCTCTACTCTTTTTTCCCTCTAAGCTGCAAATATAGAAATAATGGAGTTGGGTTTTGTAGAATATTTGAGGTTTTTTGTTACTTCTGTTCTGTTCATTTTGTTGGAACACCAACATTGAGAGAAACTGAAAACTAAAATGTAATGAACTTGACAACCAATCAGACTAATCAAACAACTAATTAACATAATCATAAAAATTTGTTTCCTCTATATATCCAAATATTTTTGTAGGTAAAAATATACAGAGGCAAAAAACGTATCGACCATTTCTGAGACCAAGTTCAGTTGGCATTGCTGAGAATTTTTCTTCTGTTCATCTCAAGCATTCTCATAACTCAGTAAGCCTGCGCGGCGATTCATTACGGGTACATGTTCCTTCCATAAAGATCTTTATTTCTGGCTATTAGTTAATTTGTCTGCAACATTTGTTTTCTGGAGTCAACTGATTTTTTTTTTAATGTTAAATTAACTACTGATATATATTTTTGGATCAGGTTTGTGCAATTAGAAGGAGAAGGGTTCATGAGAGAACAGAAACTTATGTACTATTAGAACCTGGCCAAGATGAGAAGTTTGTCTCTGAAGAAGAGTTAAAATTTAAGTTGAAGCATTATCTTGAGAACTGGCCAAAGAAGTCTTTGCCACCGGACCTTGCAAGATTCGATACCATTGATGATGCAGTTTCTTTCTTGGTAAGTTCAGTTTGTGAACTTGAAATTGATGGAGATGTTGGTTCTGTACAATGGTATGAAGTTCGTCTAGAGTGACAAAATTAATCAAGCTCCGTATCTCATATTTAGTTAACTTAATATGAGTAGATAAAAGCTTTAGACTGAGAAAAGTAAATTGTGAAATTCAGTACTATTCAATTAAAAAGCTGTATTATTTTGATTAAGAAACACAAGTTTAATGGTACAGTTCTAGCGTGCTAATGGAAAATTGCTGACAATACAAGCACAAGAATAGAACTAATTCCGATCAATATATATATAACAAATACCAATAATATCTAGGATTACTTGCTTCAGACAAATTCATCAAGTTCAAGAATCCATCCGATTCCGCAGCTTTATCGACCAAAAAAATTTTCACATCTCAATCTTGAAAGCTACCACCTCCTCTTGAACCTGCCCCAGCAATTAGATAAGAGAAGCTATCAAGTATCAACACATTGCATGTTTGATAAACAAATTTTTAAATTCAATTTCTTTTTTTTTTTTTTGTTGGGAGATGGAGATTTGAACTCTGAATTTATACTCAAATCTTATTATGTACACTCACAGCTAGTATTAAAAATCAGACCAAAATTCCATGTCCGTAAATTCTAATCATCTAAATATATATATATATATATATATATATATATAAAACTGATTCCAAGATATCAAGAATTGCATCTTATTCCCATTGCACAATGCCAGCCGATGTACATACCTTAGTCTGATTTATACTAGGGGGCAAGAGTGAACCAACAATACCCTTTCTGTTCCTTGCAAGAATCCCTTTTGTGACAGGTGACACCATAAGATCAGTTGGGCTTCTATACCTAAAATGAATTAATTCCACAAAACAGAAGAATAAGAAAGATTGCAAAGATTATGATTAATTAAATAGCTTTGATGAACTAAAGAAAAAAAAATCTATATTTGTCTATACCTCTCAGGGTACTTAAAAGCCTTGGGAACTTTGAGAGGATCTGGAGTGCTATTTTTGCGCAAATCTTTGCTCGAGTTTAAAGATTTAGAATCTTGAAGAGGTGGCGGTGTTTTGCAATCTTCAGATTTCATTGGCGTTTCTTGCGGATTCTCCATTTTCGTATATAAATAAGGCAGAGGAAACCCAGAAAAGAAAGGGGCAAAATCTATGACAAACGCAACTCCTGTCAAGAATTAATGTGAAATGGATCCCCGAAAATTCTGAAGCGGGAATTACATGAATGATGGCTATGGCAAATGGAGATTGGTCTTTAAAGTAGAGGGTTTCCAACGTTCCATTGAGCAGAGAGGAGAAGGACCGTTGAAATTCAAAAATTAGCCCAATAAGTAAGGTTGTAACGGTCAAATTTTGTATTTTACCCTAAAAGACAAGATAATCAGTAGGCAAGCCAACCAAAATGGTGGGTCCAAATTTTTGGCTTTGGGCCAGCAATCATTCAAGATTGAATTGCTCTAATAGACTAATACTCACCTGCCACCTCCCTAATCTCTAATAATTATTATTATTAATCATTTTTCATATTTTTATTTATAACCGCTTTCCCTTTTATTGACTAAATTTTTTTATATATAATTTAGTTAATGGTAAATTACTCCTAACTAAATTTATTTAAAATTTTAATATCGATAATCATTTTAAATTCCCCTAATATTTCTTTTTAAATAGCATATTAATAATTTTAACACTCTTATCCATCCTAACTGCATTTAATTAATGGATCAGAACAAATTAAATACTCTGAAAAAATTCACTATATTTCTATCACCAAATAGAATTTGTTGACTACCTAATCTAAATTGAGTCAATATAAAAATAAAACTAATGAAAATCATAGAAAAATCAAAAATAAATTTCAAGTTCCTAATTCTTATTCTATTTATTTTATTAATTTTGTCATATATTTTCAGTTTTTGATGCTTTAAAATATCATAGGAATAGATTAAGAATTCAAATTAGTTTGTACTTTGAATTTTTTTTTTTTTTTTAAATGGTTTGGGTATGAACTAAATATATTGGAATATCCTTACAAAATGTCAAAAATATTAAATTTAATGGAAATAATAAAAATTTAGCTGTTAAGAGAAAAGAAAGAAAGTGGCTTCCTCATTTTTCACTCCAAATATTTATAATATTACTGAAATATATAAAATGGTACTAACAATCCATCGGTTTTGGAGCTTTGACTAATGATCAATCAAAGAATCATTTCCGTAATTTTCTTCGGTGGGGTTGGCATAAATTGAAGTTTACACGTGTGTGAATGTTAATCAGAGGAATAAATCATCATTATCTTTATTTCTTGTCTTTAATTACTGATTAAGATATTGATTTGATCATGCTAAAAAAATAGTTGAATCTTTTTTTAATTGCAAGTCAATAGGTTAAAATAATATTACGGGTGGGAGTTACTCTGTTATTTTAATAATATTCACTAAATCAATTGATAACAAATTTCTAGATTTTTCATTCTACATGTATTTAGAGGATGTGAGAAAACCAAATAGATCGATAAAATAAATAATTAAAGCTCGAACATTATTTAGGTTTTTTTTCGAGCTTTCATGGCCTCACTTGTAATACTTGAATGGAAAAATTATAATTTTATCTCTATAATTTGCTATAAATAATAACGTTGTCCTTGCATTTTTAAAAGTACATTTCGATATTCTTAATGTTTGACTCATTATATTAATTCATCCTTCGATCCAGTTTAGTTATTAAAAACATAAAAAAAAAGACAATATGAGCCCTTAGCACACATCAATTTTTCGCTCTCTCTCTTCCCCTTGGTCGAGCGACCATGCCTTTCTCTTTCCTCCCTGATTTCAGCCAACAAACTAATGAATGAAGGAGGCAGTCGTCTCTTCTCATACTGCTAGTCAAGTTTTCAACCTCCTCTCATGTGGAAAGAGCTTCCGTTGACGCGAATCGAAATTGTTTTCCTTGACAGTTTTCCTCTCTCTTTCCCATTTTGTCGAGTGATCCTACTTCTCTCTTCTCTCCACAATTTCGGCCACCAAACTAACAAAGGAAGGAGACGATAGACTCATATTGTGCTGTTAGTCAAGTTTCTGGCCTCCTCTCACAGGAAAAGGACTCTCGTTTATGCAAATCGGAGCTATTTTTCTTGATAGTTCTAGTTCATTGATTTCCAACGAATTGCATCATTTTCAATGGTTCTAGCATTAGAGGCAAGCACTAATCGATTCCCCACTCTCGTACAACTATTTTCCCTTCGTCAGTTCCAGTTATGGAGTCTGGATGGCAAAACCACCATGAACGATGGTGTTGGAAGCTGCTATGATTGTTCAAACATAATAGTGTTTTGGAGAGAATTTATATTCTCTCTCATCTAATTAACAATTTCTGCATTGACTTTCAAAAAAAAAAAAATTTAGACAAAAAGATAAAATAATGTAATGAAATCAAACATTAAGATATTGCAGTGTATTTTTAAAAATAAAAAAACACAATGTTATTATTTATGGTGAATTATAATTTTGTCCCTATTGGATAGGAAACACATAGACATCTTTATCTTTGACTATATGTTGTAATTGACAAAAACATGTTGCATATGACAACAATAATAATACTTAAAAATCCAAAAAATAATTAATATAAAAATAGATTGATCTGACAATTATTTTTGGAGTTACATACAGAGGTCGTAATTAGCTGTTATAATGTCAATCTACATTTACATAATAATTGTTTTCTAAAATTGATTTTCATTCTAAATTAATTATATGAATTAATTAATTTTTTTTTTCTTTTGTTTGGGATTTCTGCGGTTGACATAGACAGTGCCCTCTGGCAGGTGGGGTTCTAAAACATTGTTTTTGCCATATATGATCCCAAACAAAGTTTCTCTCATCTTATCCTGTTATAAACTAACTTTTGGCTTCTTCAAGGCACGACATTTCTTTATGTAATTTCAATTTTATTAAAAAAAATATATAGATTCCATTAAAATGAAATAATATATATATATATATTGATTTCAAGAATATGAAGCAAGTAATTCCATGTTTTTTGAACTTTAAGTGATGTCAATTATGCACGTGTGCAGAGCCATTTTGGTCACCTTATCATGAACAAAATAATGTACTTACTATTTGATAATGATGTTTTATCACTTAGCTAAATTAGATTGCATGTGTCGGTAGGTCAAAGATTGCAGTAATATCAATTATTGAAAAGCTTGAATCAAACCAAGTGGGAGATCAACTTTAGATGGCCAAATCGGTTGCATGTGCCACGGCAGAGACGGGTCATCACTCTTCAATTCTACGCATCCAACAAACTGTTTCTGATTTATGAATCAATCTTCTTCTGATTCTCTGCACTTTCAGAACCAAAGCAGTACTTGGAAGCAGATTTCTTTTCTATTTGTAATTAAATTTTATTATTTTCAATGAACCTTAATTATTATTTTAATATAATAATTACTATTTGAGATGGACATAATAAAAAAATTATATAAATAAAAAATAAATTATCTTTTTAGAAGGAGAGGTTATTTATTTATTTAAATATAATTAATGCAACATAATAATTATTGTATTGTAATCAATAGATCATTATTTATGACAAGGATGAAGAAAGAAAATGACTGTCCACTGCACCCAACTTGAATTATGATTTTTATGAATCAAAACGACAATGTACCATTTAATGATGGGCCAGTCAAATTTCGGTTATCTTCGCGTTCCTTTAATCATGTCACGCTCAAAGTTTAATTATTATAATTCTAACTGTGTTGCAAAATATTAAATATTTTAATTATTTAAAAATAAAAAAAATATATTTAAAGTTTTAAGTAATATTTATTTATAGAAAAAGAAAAAGGAAATTGTGAGTTGAGAATACGGGGCTATCAAAGGTCATTTCACTGGGGAAGGGTTGTCTTATGTTGAAATAAAAAATAAAAAAAAGAAAACGGAAGGGTGCCCAAAGACTTCATATGAGCATTTCAAGGATTGTGCAGTGCAGGCATTGACTATTTGAGAGCGACTTTCTTCTCTTTCTATCTCTTCTCTCCCTCATCAATAACTGCAACTGCCACTCCAACCAGTGCCATCGTGTTCAAAGTGGGGGCTTCACTTCCAAGTTCCAACCACTCTCCTGCTTTCACCTCTACTCTACACTCTATGAACTCATAAATACCATTATTGCTTCTACTCTTCTACACCTCCTACTTCTACTAATACATCCACATATTTGGATTTACGGATTAACCCCACGTTTCCATTTTCATAGACATGGGATTCTGTCCTCGCCGTGTTTGGAAAAAGAACACCAAACATTGCCATGTTTACAATTTTGGATTAGTGCATTACCCAATTCAAAAAATGAAAGTAACAACGACAGGAAAGAGAACAAATCAAAGTGAATTTCCAAATGTTCCAAAAGACAAAATTAGAAACTTCGATAAAGGAATCTTCAAAAGCAAATTTTTGAGTTTGCCAAAAGCTATCAACAAATATTTATTAGCAAGCAAAGATGGCATCTACCTATTATAATTTTAGTTTTTATCAATCCAAATGATAATTGGGTGGAGATATGCATCACATGATATAAATTTTTATTTTTTATAAATAGCTATTCACCATGTTTAATTTGCTTTGTATTGAAGAAATAAATCACTTCGAAAACATTTTATTTAATAATTTTATGTAACGGATAACTAAAAATTTAGTGGTATTTGATTAATCTTTAACATTGTTGGCTCTTTAATTTTTAGATCGGACCGAGTATAGTTTGCGAAAATCATATTACTAAACTAAATTGATTCGATTCATGTCAGTTTCTTTTATGTAATTGGTTTTATCTTGATAAAGAAAATTAAAATTCTTTGGGTTCAGTTTAATTTTTATTAAATTCAAAATTTGATTCAATCTAAAATTGGAACCCTAATCAGAAGTGAAATTAAAAAATAAAAAAGAAAGAGAAAGGAAAGGAAGGGTAAAAAAAAGTAGTGGGAGAAATTTTTGCACAGTGGGTGGCATTGAGTCCCCCTTTGAAGTTTGAAGGGTAAGACTTAAGTCCAAAACAGCCATCATCATAGCCATTATCGCTACCACCTAACACACAATGCCATATATAGAATTCAATCAAACCTTCTCGCGTGCACGGAAAGGGAACTGTACCCAAATCATTTAATAAACTTTTTTTTCTCAATAATAATTTAATTTTCTTACTTGCAATAATTTCATCCCATCCCAATACAAAAAATATACATTTTCTTCCTGAGTTTAGGGACCTTTTTCTAATTTACACTTTATGAACATATACACGTAAAAAATTAAACAGATATAAAAAAATGAATATATTTAAAATTTATTCGACAACGTTAATCATTAAAGTAGCCGTTTATAGAGTGGTTAATTTATGTAAAATGCTATCGGCTAACTCAAAAGCTATTATCGAACATGCAGAGCAACTTCAAACTTTAGTCAACAAGGGAGGAAACCCATCGCACTCTTAACAATTGGATTAACTCAGACTAAAGTTATAATTATGTTCAAAACTTTGAAGAAATAGTATATTTGATGGGTAAATCCAGGTGTTCTTGAACAATACCTTAGCTGACTTGGTGAAAACAGAAAGAGAAAAGCAAATTGTTAAGAAATAGGGTGACAGAGAGAGATTGAGAATGGTTATGAAATGAGTTGAAGGAAATAAAAGATAGATAGGCTTTTGGCCCCTTTTTTGCTGGTGGGAAGGGCTTTGAATACTAGGTTAGTTTTAGAGCAGCAGCTGCACTTTCCTGCAACAAGACAATAATAAGTAGCTGCAAATTTAGGCTTCCAAAAGAATAGCCTTTTGCATTAAAAATGCAACTACTACCGTATATGACAAAGCACCTTCTTCTTCTTCTTCTTTCAAATCATAACAAAACTTCCCAAGCTTATCCAAAACAATAAACATTTCAAATTAATTTAATTAATAAGGCAAAAGAGGATTTGATAATGTCAATATATATATGTTATTTTATATATAATATAAAAGGTAGTCAAAGTCTCACAAATGTGACCAAAAGAGGAATTGATGGAGGATTGAAGGGACTGTTTCATGGGCAAGCAAAAACCATGTGATCTCAATGCCTTGTTATGGAGACAAAAATTAAGACCCTCTCTTTATTTTTATATATATGTAGAAAATTATTTAATTGATTATGTGGACATGTCACATAACACTATTCATCCTTCATTTTGTCTTATATAAAAAAAACCAATAAAATCTACTGGTCAAGTTGATTAAATCAAACCATTTTAATGATCGATTTAATCTAATGTGATCTTATTTTTCACATCAGAAATCACTAAAGAGTGGATTTTTCATTTGAAATTTTCTACTTATCGATTTTTTTATCAAATTGAACCGGTCTGATTTGATAATAATACTAATGATAAATCAAAAACTTGTAAGGTTAGTTTAGTCTTTTCACAATTGATCCCCCTCCCTATAGGAAATGTAACCTACAGAGAAAGGGGAGTGCCCAAAATAGTTGTTATGATATAGGGTGATGTTGATGACATTCAAAGATCATCATCAGTCATGACTCTCTCTCTCTCTCTCTCTCTCCTATTTATTCCAGCCAGCCTGAGTAGCTTACTCCATATTTCCCATCACACACACAACTAGGAAGTGACTATTCCCATTTCTTTTGTTTAACATTTTCCCTCTTTCTTTCTTTCTTTCTTTTCTTTTCTTTTCTTTTCTTTTCTTCATTCTCTTGTTATAACTAGTCATGGCCAAGAGACAGATCTTTCTTGCCATGGTTTTTGTGTTTCTTTCGTTTTCTGCTAATGCTGATCATGCAGTAAGCAAAGAAGAAGAAGCTGACAGGATAATTTCACTTCCTGGGCAACCGAAGGTTTCCTTTCAACAATTCTCTGGTTATGTTACTGTTGAAGATGTTGCTGGTAGAGCTCTCTTTTACTGGCTTACTGAGGCTACTTATGATCCTCTCTCTAAACCCTTGGTTGTTTGGCTCAATGGAGGTTAGAACTTAAAACCCTTTTCTTTTTTTTCTTTTTTTGTTATTATTTAGTTAAAACCAATAATTTCTAAAAAGAAATTGGTAGAATTTAAATTCCTGAAATCCTGCAATAAAAATTACTGCAAACAGTGTAAGTAACTAATGCTGGGCCTGGCTTCTAGCCCAAAATGTTTATGCATGTTGATAAAGTAATTTTTGAGATTGTTATTCTTGTGAAAGAAACTGAAGTTGTAGTTGTTACTGTTATATTGGATTATCATTAATATTTTTTTTATAGGTAAAAAGGATCTTATCTTATAGGGTACAATCATATTAATGCAATGGTTTTGTCTTTCTTTCTTTCATTTATTTCCATTGCCAGACAGTAACTTCTTTGCTGCCGACATCACAATCAATGAACTTCTCTGTTTATATATTTCTTGAAGCTAATGTTTTTTTTTTTTTTTAAAAAAAAAAGGGACACTAAACTACCTTTGCTCCAAAGACAAGACTGCTTCTGCTATACTATGTCTCTCTACAGCTAAATGGAAAATTGAATTCAACCCATTTGGCCATTTCACTCTTCTTAACTACCAATAGCTAAAACATGAATGACCTAACTACCGATAAATTTAAATTTGTAGGATAGGAAATGGAAAACCAGGTTTCAATAATGGGTAACGATGGTGGTTACCCATAGAAAGTACATTAATACAAATTTCTCTCCCTTTTTTTCTCTCAGTGGATAGGGTAATCAGAAAGATAAATGCTTGAAAGCAATTAAAAAGAGGCCCTCATTATTAGGTCACAGCCATTAACCAGTAAATTAGCTGGCTTTTGTCAGCCTGTGTAGGTGTGGCAATCAATACAGTAGACAGACCTTAAAATTTTTAAGCAAATATTTTGTGGCTGTATTTGGTTTCACTAAATATAAATTACTCTAAATTCCAACTTAGCAAAAGAATCTTGACATGTTAAGACAAATCCTTGATGAAGAGTCAATTGTTTGTAGCTGTATGGTCTTATAATTACCATTTTCTAAAAGAACATATCCTTTGTGGGACCTTTCTCAGTTCAATGATATATGTTTCTTCTTTTTTTTTTTTTTTTTTTTTTCAAATTTAATTACTTGATTATGTTTAATTTGTGATTTATTTTAATTCTTTAGGTCCTGGTTGTTCTTCTGTGGCCTATGGAGCATCAGAGGAAATAGGCCCATTTAGAATAAATAAGACTGCCTCAGGTTTATATCTTAACAAATTTTCTTGGAATACTGTGGCAAATCTCTTGTTCTTGGAAACTCCTGCTGGCGTTGGCTTCTCTTACACCAATAAGACCTCTGATTTGCAAGATACTGGAGATATTCGCACCGGTAAGATGCATATATATATATATATATATATATATATATATATATATATATATATATATTCGTCAGAGATTTTTTAAAAGTTTAGTAATTGTTTAGCATTTATATTTTTCAATCTAAATGAGTTTTGGTTAATGAGTCAGCTAAGGACTCGCTGCAGTTTCTTGTTCGATGGATGAATCGATTCCCGCGATATAAAAACCGTCAAGTTTATCTCACCGGAGAAAGTTATGCTGGGCATTATGTTCCTCAGCTAGCTAGAGCAATTATGATGTACAATAAAATATCTAAACATCCAATAAATCTTAAAGGAATTATGGTAATTAGCTATCTCTTTCATATACTCAAAAAAATACTATTGCATTACTAATGGAATGAAATTCATGTTTGATCTACACATATTCAAATGTAGGTGGGAAATGCAGTTACAGATAACTACTATGACAACCTTGGAACTGTGACATACTGGTGGAGCCATGCTATGATTTCTGATAGAACGTATCAGCAACTAATAAACACATGCGATTTTCGCAGGCAAAAAGAATCAGATGAATGTGAATCTTTATATAGTTATGCAATGGATCAAGAATTTGGAAATATTGATCAATATAATATTTATGCTCCCCCTTGCAATAATTCTGATGGCAGCTTATCGACTCGCCAAACTACTCGATTGCCTCACCGACCCCATAAGGTATCTATACATTCAATTCATTACATAAATTTTGTCAAATATCAGATATTATAAGTTTGGAAGTTCTATTTTCTGTTTCTAAACTTTTTCTGTCACATTCAGATGTTTCGACAGATTTCTGGTTATGATCCTTGTACTGAAAAATATGCTGAGATTTATTACAATAGACCTGATGTACAGAAAGCATTACATGCCAATGTAACCAAAATTCCTTATAAGTGGACTGCCTGCAGGTGATCAATAGGCCTATGAATTTATATATGTCAAGAAAATATGTGGTGTAACTAATTAAATAGTACATGTTTTTGTTGATGCAGTGAATTTCTTAATCGAAACTGGAACGATACAGAAGTTTCAATTCTTCCAATTTATAGAGAAATGATTGCTGGTGGCCTGAGGATTTGGGTATTCAGGTTGAAAAGTTTTGATATTAGTATAACAATCTTGCATTATTATTATTATTTTTTCTTAAGATTTAATTCTTTTTTTTTCTGAAAAATTTGCAGTGGTGATGTCGATTCAGTTGTGCCAGTTACAGCCACCAGATACTCCCTTGCACAGCTTAAATTAGCTACGAAAATTCCATGGTATCCTTGGTATGTCAAGAAGCAGGTCAGTTAACAAGTCTCTTTCTTTCTCCGTATTAATCAAACAAGCATATTATATATACCTGTACTTATTTCTTAGCCACTTCTTTAGCCTTGAGCAACAAGAGAAAACTTTCTAAAAAAAAGAAGACTAAGGCTAATTAATCATCAGGCAGGACCAGCCTATCAGAATTTAGTTGTTCTTACTTTTGTGTTAAGAAGGAACATATGGGATTTTTTTGTTTTCACGAAGGTGGGAGGATGGACGGAGGTATACGGAGGGCTGACATTTGCAACAGTAAGAGGAGCTGGACATGAAGTGCCACTTTTCAAGCCTAGAGCTGCCCTTCAGCTATTCAAATCATTTTTGAAAGGAGAGCCTCTTCCAAAGTCTTGAAAGAAAGAAAAATCAAAATTTCAGTTAACTGGTTTCTTATGTATTGGTATTATTGTAGACAGAGGGAAAAGGAATTAATTAGTTCTCATTTTTAACCATTGAAAGAAATTTATTATTAGGAGGGGAAACAAAAAGGAAAGGAGAGAAGCTTTTTAATTGTGTAATAGAGAAAGCAAAACGGTGCGTAGAAGGTTTTGGTTTGTAATTTATTAAATGATTTGGTGGGAATAATTGAAAATCAAATTAATTAATTATAACCTCTTTTTCATTTATTATTCCTTTTTTGTCCCTTAAAAACAAAGACTGGTCAGTCTATGTTTGCTTTTTTGTCATGATATGATGAAATCCATCTTTGAAAATAGCCCTCGTGAAAATCTTATATTATATGACAATTTTTTTATGTAAACTATCTGAAAAATATGTTTAATATAAAAAAAAAAAAAGAAAAAAATGAAAAAGAATGGTCAACATTCTTGTTCAAGAACAAGACCATGACAATTACTATTCTAGATTGAAAGCTAGAGATGGTCAATTTGACTTCCTCCATAGTTCAAGAACAACTTGTTTAAGATTAAAACCAGATCGAATTGATTTAAAATCAAAAGATTGATTCGGTTCATTTGATCGTGCCTTTATAATAATAAAGTCAATAATAGGAGTTGTAAAACACTTGTGCTTTTGTCACTAAAAATGCAAATTACAAGTCATTTTCTAAAGTTAAAGAGCACATGGGTAGTAAGTAAAAGATCAAATTTTGCACAATTGACTCTGAAAACTTTAATAATTAAAAGAGAGAAAAAGGCAAAATAAATAAAATAAATCAAACTATGTTGGGAGAAAATTCTCAACTACTCCTTCATTGCATTTATTAATTGAATAAAGATAAAATGAAATTTATTTTTGTATTTTCTTATTAATGTTATTTGTATTTATCATTTTATTCAATATAACTATAATTATTATTTTGTATAAATAATTTACAAGGTAAGTTAATTATTTATATTTTGATAATTGGCGTAGACCGTTGACAGTCAGCACTTCACGAAACACCAACGTAGAAAGAACAAAAGGATTAAGGGGCAACTGTCTCGTTTTGTTTGCTCCCTAGAAGAAGTTAAAGAAAGAGAGATCGGCCATAGATATTTGTGGCCTTAATATCTCGAGTGTCGTAATATATATATATATATAGAAAAGAAAATTCTGCAAGTTCTTGGAACCTCCAACAAGGAAAGTCATTTGGGTGTTAGTTCTTTGCACTCATCGTACACTTGTTTACTTTTCTTTTTATCTTTAACAAAACCCTGCAGGGCTGCACTTCCTTTTGCTGCTTTGCTTTTGGTTCTGCTTCCAGATCTTGCTGATCTTTTTCAGGTTTGTGAGTTTCAAAAGTTTTGTTTCTGTCTTTAGTTTCTTTTTTTGTCTTTGTTCATAGCATACCTTTAGATCCCTTTTCTGATTTCTGCACGTTTTCTTTGTTGCTCTTGCGATCTTGAGTTTTGGGTCTTTTTAGTCATGTTTGTGCAAGTGATTACCTATGCTGAAGTGGGATTGATTGTTCTTGCTTTGTTTAGTGGTTAGAAATGATCAATTATTATTGATGGTTACTGTAACTGCTAGTTTTAATTTTCTATTCTTTTTCTTTACTTGATCAAGTTTATCATTTGGCACCAGATATACAAGTACTAGGCTTGAAATTCCAATCTAAAGAGAACTGCATTTGGTATTCTGGTCTTTGAGAATTGAAATCTATTGCTTGAAGGAATCAATTGAGAGTTGGTTTCATGGATTCTGTAGCTATGGGTGATTGTCGCTCTGTAATTCCAGAATTGGAAAGAGAAGAAGACTTAATTGCTGCAGCAAAACACATTGCTAGGGCATTGGGGTCAAAAAAGAACCTTACAGATGATGCTAAGAAAATTTTGGCAGACCTTAGCACCCAACTGTCTAGCATGACCACTGTCAATGAAAACAAAGTTGAGGGAATAAGTGAGATGGAAGGAAGGCTAAATGTTATTCAGGAGAAGATCATGAGTTGGGAGACAGATCAGTCTATGATATGGGATTCTGGTCCCGATGAAGCTACCGAGTATCTAAATGCTGCTGATGATGCCAGAAAGTTGGCTGAGCAGTTGGAAACTTTATCTTTGGATAAAACTGATGATGAAAAGGAGCTGTTGCGAAGGGTGCATGATATCCTTCAGATAGCAATGATGAGGCTCGAGGAAGAGTTCAAGCACATTCTTGTCCAAAACAGGCAACCTTTTGAGCCAGAACATGTCTCTTTTCGTTCGAGTGAAGAAGATACTGCAGATTTTGGCTCTGTAGTCTCTCTTGGAGATGACTCGGTTGAGGAATCAGTAAATAGAGATAGTGTTAGCCGAACGTCAGAGGAATTCATCATTGATTTGGTTAATCCGGAAGTAATTCCTGACCTGAGATGCGTTGCAAATTTAATGTTCATCTCCAATTATGGTCATGAATGTTCACAGGCATATATTAGTGTTAGAAGAGATGCCTTGGATGAATGCCTCTTTATCCTTGAAATGGAGAAATTGAGCATTGAGGATGTTCTTAAACTGGAATGGGGAAGCTTAAATTCTAAGATCAAGAGATGGGTTCGAGCAATGAAGATCTTTGTACGGGTCTATCTCGCTAGTGAGAAATGGCTTACTGAACAGATATTTGGAGAGCATGGAACAGTTAATCTGGTTTATTTTGCCGAAGCTTCAAAGGCTTCAATGTTGCAATTATTGAATTTTGGTGAAGCTATATCCATTGGCCCCCATAAACCAGAGAAGTTATTTCCTATTCTTGATATGTATGAAGTTCTTGCTGATCTTCTTCCAGATATAGATTCTTTATACTTAGATGAAGCTGGTTTTTGTGTTAGAACGGAATGTCGTGAAGTTCTTGGGAGATTGGGCAACGCTGTGAAAGCAGCATTTCTTGAATTTGAGAATGCCATTGCAACAAGTGTGTCACCCAATCCTTTTGCGGGAGGAGGAATTCACCATCTCAGTAGATATGTCATGAATTATGTCAACACTCTTACTGACTACCGCGACACCCTCAATTTTCTCCTTAAGGATCGCCATAGAGAGGATCCCATTTCGTTGTCCCCTGACATGAGTCCACCTACAGAAGAAGAGAAAACAAGTGAAGGTATATACGATGCTTCGCCAATGGCTTTTCATTTCCGATCAGTTGCTTCAATTCTAGAATGCAACCTTGATGATAAGGCCAAGTTGTATAGGGATGTTTCCTTGCAGCATATTTTCTTGATGAACAACATACATTACATGGCTCAAAAAGTCAAGAATTCTGAACTTCGATATATATTTGGGGATGATTGGATAAGAAAGCGCAACTGGAAATTCCAACAGCATGCGCTGAACTACGAGAGGGCAACTTGGGGTCCAGTTCTTTCTTTGTTGAAGGATGAGGGAAATTCTAATTCAGATTCCATCTCAAAAACCCTTCTCAAGGAGAGATTTCGGAGCTTTTATCTTGCGTTTGAGGAGGTTTACAGGACTCAAACGGCATGGATTATCCCTGATCTCGAGCTTAGAGAAGATTTGCAAATTTCTACATCAGTTACAGTGATACAGGCCTATCGAACTTTCGTTGGAAGACATACTAATCAAGTTAGTGACAAGCATATTAAGTACAGTGCTGATGATTTACAGAATTATTTGTTGGATCTGTTCCAAGGATCTCAAAGATCATTGCATAATCCCTACAGGAGATAATAATGTAAGTATAGAAGAGATGTATAATGTTGTATTTTTTAAAAGAGACAGCGGTTTCAGTTTTAGGCCCTCTGCTGCTGTAATCCTGTCTTTCTTTGTTCTTGTAAGTTCTATATTTTATTAATAAACAGTATTTCAATGCCAAATCAACAGTCTTTGTGTTTGAAATCTAAATGTCGGTTCAACAAACTATAGTCTTCAGTGAAAAATCATAACTGAAGTTAGATTAAATTGAGATTATGAATCCATTGCTTGGTTGGTTGCTTTTGTATCCATTATTCTGCCCAAGTTGACAAGTTTCAGTTCAAACTTTTGTGATAAAAGGTACCGATTGGGAAATACTGGTATGGATATTTATGTAAAATAGTACACAACATGCAAGTTGTGGTGCTGGAGTTCGTTAAATTGGGTTGCAAATTTGAGCCACATGCTTTACTGACTGTTGCAGCAGTTGGCAGATTGCACATTGATGGGAGTCAAGGCCAAGTTGAAGCTACTGCAAGAAAAGATGGAAAATAAAAGAACTGAGGTCCTGGGTCTGGCCGCACAGGGGACACCCTAAGCAAAGACAAGTTCAAGTATGGTGTCTTTCTTTCTTTTTTTTTTAATATTTAACGTGAAATGATTTCATAATGTTTAAGCACTCTTATGATAAATGCTAAATGCTTCATTTAGTAAAAAGCACATGGTCAGAGAGTGTTGGGTAGTCTGTCACTTTCAAAATACAAGTGCAAATGAAAGGGACTTTACCAAAAGCAATTGAAAAATTTTAGGGTCCGGTGCAAAGTCCCGCATTAAATGAATGATTGATACCAATTTTGGATACATTAGTAGAATTTGTGGCTTAGAGTTATTATCATTTTCACCTATTAAAACATTTATCTTTCTTTCTCTTTCTTTGGATACATCAGTATAATTTTGCAGGTAATGTATCTGACTATCTGTTATTATTATTATTATTTAAAAGGAAGTGCAAGGTCAACCGTGCACTCGGTTCAATAATTCGTTCAGTGAACCTGAAATCAAAGACTCAGAATAAGAATGGAGGCAAATTAAACAAATATCATCACCAAATCTCTCATTTTCAAATTCTTCTATCCATCCAAACGCTACAAATTAAATGATATGAAACCTTGACTTTCAAGGACTCTCTATCTTGAAGCAAGTATCAGTTAACATTTAATCTACTCCTCCTCAACTCAGGATACAACAAACTACTAATTTACACCTCTACTCCAATTATGAATTCCCTAGCCATTGTCCAACAACTGCCACAAACAGTGGAGCCCAAGACATCAAAACTCCCGAACATCATACAGCGCGCGCTTCAAAACATTTTGCCGTGTATATCTAAAACCAATTAAGATCGCCCGCCACATGCACATATACAAAAGAATTGCTCCAGTTCATTGCCAATATGCCACTGACTAAAGTACTAATGTTTGTCATAAAGCCCAAAAAGGTTTTCGAACTCCCACTGCATGCGAGTTACCATGAAGAATGTTGCTTTGATCGGATTCTCCGCTGGTTTCCTCAGAATCATCATCTTCCTCCCCATATTCCATTAATTTGAACAAAGTATCTGATCCAACTGAGTGGGTCAAGATAAAAATGTAAGTGAACTAGAAGCACGCATGAGAATGACTAAATGTGATCAACTACATAATGCCCTCAAACCTCAATATTAGCGTCTTTTTCTGCAGTTTGTTATTTGTTTCATTCTTTCATTCCTTTTCCTTTTCTTTTTTTTTTTTTTTTTTTTCCTCAACGGTCAATGACACTGCTCATGCTGAGTAAAAAATTTACCACTGCAGAAAAAGAAAAAGTAGCAAGAACTTCGTACCTGGTATAGTATCGGATTTGCTTTTATTAGAAATATTGTTCTGGAGCAATTTGTCTGCAGCATTTGATGACTTAAATTTTGGTGAAGGGGGTGGTGGGGGCATGGTTCGTGGAGGTGGCGGTGGCATTCCCTTTGATGATGGTGACGATGTAGTTCGTGGAGGTGATGGGGGCATGCTTTTAGGAGGATGTAGTGGGATCCCATTCTGTGATGGCTGAACTAATTTCTTTGGAGCTGGCATAGTTGATATATTTCTTACACCATCAGCTGATGCTTCCTCACCAGATTTTAACGATTCTGATCCCTAAATAAGTTAGAAGAAAAAGAAATGCAAGCACAGATTCTCAGAATCAATTAGATATTAGATAAACATGAAAAAAATAACAAATCAAGGCCGTTGTCCCTTTAGCAACATAAAAGTATTATAGGAACTTCGCAAGAAACGTTAAGGGACAGGTAAGGTATATATATCATCCAAAATAGGGATGCATCTGCTAGACATTACGCCATTCAAGAAGTAATTACAGAACTGTGAACAAGGACAGGAACAAACGAAAGGTACATGTGTGTGTGCGTGCTAATGAAAGTCTCAGTTAATAACCTATGGTAAAGGGGTACATCTCTTTAAATTTCATAGGGAAAAATAATAACCTATGGGGTATAGGTAGTTGTTTTAAAGGTGATCCTCCTAATCTATGTTCTTCAGAAAAAAAAACTGCTCTGATGAAATTTAATAGCATTGAAAATCAAAGCATAAAACGGAAAAAATTTTGAAATACTTCTTGGAGAAAAAATTTTTGAAAGTGGAATTTTAAAATCAAGTGATATATTAATAAATAAAACAATGAATTAGATAGGCAACACCAACTAACTACGGTCTGCCACATGAATATTTTATCTTCATTCTGTTTTGATCATAGCTATATCCTCACTAGTTGTTTTATCAAACAAAATACCATCGATCCATCAAAACAACTTCCCTCCAAGCATTTCTAGGTCGATCTCTTCCCTTTTTAGCACCCTCCACCATTAAAATATCACATTCATGAATCAAGGCATGATGCATGCCCAGAAATATACACACACAAAACGGAAAAGAAAATTGGTGGAAGTACCTCCTTGTCATGGCTCTGAAAAAAAGTAGTGATTGCATGTTCAGTGAAACAAAAAACAAACATTTAGCAAGATTAGTAAAAGTTAATTGGATCAGGAATTCCAACAAAGGAAACCAGGTTCCTGGTAGTTAAAGAGATGCAACTAATGGTAGCCTTGAGGAAACTGCCACCAAAATAAAGTTGTTTGAAAGACAATTATTTGCCTACTTTGCTTATTTATTTGTTTGGTGTATCCGACCCAATTCCTAGTTGGTTGAAAGCAAAATAGCATTTGTCCCACAAAATCTTAGTGGTATTGGTGTCAAAAGGTTGCTCAGAACTTGTCTGACGATAACTCAATGATGCACAGAGGTGCTGCCTCTCATAAGATATGAGGCATTCGCCATAACATGTCTATAGCATTCATGCTATCGGCCACCTAAAATGAGTAACCAATCAGAAGATCTTATAGATCATTGATCGAGTCTCTGAGGCAGCAATAATACATCTCTGGGAACTGTCCAAACTGAAAATCCTGTGAAACATACAAACCAATGGCCTAACAGAGAGGTCCACCATTAGCCTGTTAGCTTCATAGAAGGTCAGAGAAAATACCTGGAATATTAAGCAGTGAAAGTCAGTATAAGGCTTAAAAATATTGCATATATGAAAAAAAATAAAACCCTTAAGAAGAATAAAGGGCATTAGAATTATTAACATGCAGGTGGTCACACTTGTATCAATCAATAACACAACATAAACAAAATGCCATCCACCCACAGAAAAATTATTCAGTTCCATGATATCTGTAGATTATGCATCTAGTGGCTATACATAAACTGAGATGATTGATAATTGAGGTTGGAACAAAAGAATTTTCATAGACAAGCTCCAACATACAGTTTGCACAAACTCATGCTTGGCCAATGAGTTAGGCATTCATAAGTGGGCAGAACTACCAAGCTGTTGGTGAACTTTCAATATAAAATATTCTGCTTATGTTCTAATTTGACAGTAAAATAATCCACGTTGGAAACCAACAACAGGGATCAAAGACTTCACAAATTGAATAATGTCAGCAACTGAATCCCCATTTTCCTATGTGCTGCACAAGGTATTGCAAATTCTTACAAATAAGATTCCATTGCATGAATTGACACTTTCAGAAGAAATAATGAATAATCAATAAAATCACAGGACCAATATACAGAAACTTGAAACTATCACAGTTATACAATTATGGGAACAAAGCAACCGTTCACATGCTAACTAAGCTCATAAGGAATTCTACCATGTAATCTAAGGCATGGCCATTACATATAAATCATTTTGAAGTTGTCCATCCTTATCAACCTCAAAATTCAAATCAAAGGCCTCCCTCCTGCCCTATATGATGATAAATAAAAGATTTCCCAAAACACTTAACAAGTTATCCTTCTATTTTTGAGATGAGAAAGCCTAAGCAACTTGAATGACGAATGCCTAAACAATTTGAATAATGAATCTTGCATTCTAACCATGCTAGCAAATTGTTTGATTATTCTTCTCGTATGCATGATTAAGGACCTACTACGCTCACAAATAATTTATCATTTTGAACTCAAACCAAGATGACACTTGTATGTTGTCAAAATAGCTGTTGTTCACTACAAGATTAAAGTGCTTAAGAGAACTGTTATATTGATCCACAGGCACCAGGCAACCAATACAAAATTAGAATTGTAATGTCACTACACCACCCTTTCATAGGAAATTTGCAAAGCACAAACTAACTCTGAAGAAAAAGTATCACAGGTCATTCCTCCTAACAAGCTTGTTTAATTTCAGTCTCATAGAAGTTCACAAAATCTAGACAGTGTATAAAAATTGCAAGTTAGACAATCACAACGCAAATCAATCCCTTTATTACTACTTTCTAAGGTATGTTTGTAGAGAGAAACCTAGTTGTGTGAAAATCTAGAAAGTTGAATGTCAATGTGGATCAATCCTATAATGATTTAGTGTCTTATTTTTTGCTCTCAGGCATAGAAAACCTATCAATGCTATGCTATTTTTTTCTAAGACAAAGATACTCCAACAAGAAAATCACACAGATACCTGATGACATTTTGCAGGGCCCTTTGATCCTATTGGTAACTCCTGAAATTTCCGCTTCTGGGTAGGCCTTTTCTCCTTTCCAAGTGTGGTGCTTGTACTAGGTGTTGGAGCTGTGCTTGCAACTAATGTTGTGGGTGCAACTGATGACGTGGGTGCAACTGTTGAAGTTATTGAAGATGTTGACTGTCTAAGGGCCAGAGCAACTTGTTGCAAAGGTGTGGCGTGAGGATATATCCCACCATATCCACTGTAGCTTGTTCCTCCACTTACTGAAGGCTGGGACTGACCAAGCAAGTTCGGTTGAGGTTGCCCCGAGTTAATTAGTCCCCCAGGTTGATATACCGTCCCCTGGGACTTTGTCATGTGGAGTTTAACTGAAGTAGCAGGAATAGGTGGTGTGGCGCTCATTGCGGATAATGCCAAACCAGCAGGTGGAATTGCATTTAATTTGTTCTCATTACCAGAACTCTGAACCCCAGCTAATAACTGCTGTGGTGGTGGAACCGCATTATAAACCTTGGATGACGAAACCCTATCACAGTTGGAAAAAAAAAAAAAAAACCAAGAGTTAATCCAAAAAAATAAAATAAAATTTGCCGCTGCTAGGGATTGATGGAATTATAATACCAGGTCAACACAAAGACACTCGTGCAAAAAGATGGAGTACTAAGCCCTAAATGCAACGCCCAGATACAACTGGCAAAAGCAGGAAGCAAAATGCAAATCGATTCACAGCATACAATGCGTACAGAATAACATCATTGTCTAATTACCTGGAGGCACCGCACTCTAAACTAATTGTATCCAGAAGGTTTTCAGCCAAACGCTTAGCATCTTCAAGACTCTTTGGATTACTGGCAGACAAGAATAGATGAAGTGGTTGCTGTGCTTCTTCAGTAAAGATAAATTGATAAAAATCAGAAAAAATAACAGTAGAAATCAAATGCTTGTAAGACTGTCATGTCGCACACAACCAAAATACCTCCAGTATTTGGGTTTTCAAGATTTCCAGAACCACGCCCTTTTAGTACAACTGTCGCTCCTGTTTCATTCATAATGTGATTTATATACTGGTCCTGCATGTACAAAACCGAACACCGCCAAAACAAAAACAATCTCTCCCAATGGTATGGAGATGTGAGAGAAAGCTTCAAACATTAGAATCTCTCATCTTCATCAAACATAAAAAATACAAGGATAAAAATAAACTACTTAAATATTGCAGCTATAACCAAGAAATGGGAAGCTCAAAATATATTTGGAATGACAGATATCACCTAGCTCATCCAAAAGTATACTACACATAAAAATTACACAGGAAACGAAATCCATGACAGCAGTATAATACTGTACACTACAGATACAGGATCTGAAAGTGATAAGAATATATGAAACAATCCTCCACAACACACAAATGATTTAAAAAAAAACAATTGGGAAGTCAAAAGAGGAAAAAAAAAAACACTTACATTTGGTCCACGAATTCGGGCAGCAATGTTCAGTGATGGGTCTGCGTCAAAGCCCAAAAACACACACGTGCTAAGTGCCTGAGAGACCTTAATCAGTTAGAGCTTTCTGCATTGTGGTTTGTCTCAACGCCATAGTTTATAAGGGCTAATTTGCCATTGCTATTGAAACCAATATCACCCTTTTACTTGCTTTTACAAAAAAAGCAACTAGATATTCCGAAAAAAAAAAAAATCTACAAATTGTTTAGTTGTAACGGCAATTGGCAAAAAATGCCTGAAAACACCTTAATCAATTTTTAATTGCTTTGATCAAAGTATTTTAAAGGTTCTTTCTTCTGAACAGCAGCTGCAACACTAATGCCAAATAGAACAGGCAAACAACACAAGGCATGTATACCTTTACCCCACTGCCCCCAGCAACGGGAAAAATGGACGGAGCAGATTGCAAGTTAGGACTCTGTTTCAGCATTTCTTCAATCATGGCAGCCGCACGGTCAACAGCTAAAATCCTTTCAGCAGTATCTTTCAACTGCACAGTTTGAATTTCTGTCACTCTGTTACTTAGAAACAAAAGAAAAAAGGAAAGAGACTTCGCTCCAGTAGAAATCTTACTGCAATCTTTTCAAAAATTCAATATAGAAGATCCAACTGGTTGCCATAGGGTTGAAGTATGTGTCAGATCCCTTTAAACTCTAAAGATTGAATAATAATCCTCCCATACATACAACTAAGAAATAGAATTTTGGTCAAAGGGATGCCTAATGCTACAATTTCACAAGGCCAAAATAAGGGAGGGAGGCGAGATGAAGCAAAACAACTCAATTATTAGAGTATAACTCAAAATAAATGCAAATTATTATTCTATTGACCAGGTCAGATATAGACTTTAATCAATAGTTGCATGGATCCTAATCTTACATAATAATTTTAAAGGTCAATACATAGGTCAGTTGCAAGACATAAGGAAGCCCTTCATCAGAAAAAATGCAGTCACATTGTGACTCAAAAAGTTCATTAACTGAAGTATCATAAATGATAATAAGAATCCAAGATCATACTCACATGGGCCCCAGAAGATATGTGAAGATACAATGGCTTTTCTCCATCTGGCGGTGTATTTGGTGGACGGTATTTGCCCCTGCAAAGACAGTTAGCATACTAATATCTATAGACAGGTGGCAGTTCAACATTATAAATGGATAATAAAACATATAAAAAAGAAAACCTAATAAAAAACCCCTCGAATACTTCAGTAATCTACTAACCTAGTTATCACCACAGCACCAGTGCACTTCTGAATCTGCAAGATGAAGCCAACAATTTACCAAACTTTTTGCTGAAGAGAACAATTATTCACTTCAATTTCCACAAAATAAGTGTCTCTCACGTATTCAAATTAAATATACCTCCTCTTGCGTTTGACGCTTTGTGAGTTTGTAACGAACAGAAGACTCAGCATCATTTATAACAATTTCCCTCGCTATTATTAACTCATCCTGGATCTTAGACTGAAAATATTATTTAAAAAAAATTACACGACCGGAGAGATATGGATATGCAAATGTTTAACAGCAACCGGAAATATTCAAAAAATGATAATTCAAAATTTGTGTATGGGTGATAATATTTAAAGAAATAAGTCCAGGGAAGGGGCTGCAATGCGATCAGCATGCTGGCAAGCCAATATATGTATAATTCTGCATAAGGAGTTATTAAAAAGGAAGGGAAATATATTGTACAAAGGATCTTACTTGATTTGTTTTCGATACCACTATACCATTGTTTTGTGGAGCAGACGGAATTTGAAACACTGGCGGAACAGTTGCACAATTAGCTACAAGCTGATTAGTTAAATAGGCACCAGAGACTGAAGCAAGCCCAGGAAGAGAGATTCCAGCAAGAGTTCCAATATTGCCTAATGGGACAACACCAGATAACCCAGCGGAAACTAATGACTCTGCAGGCTGATCCCACTTTCTTTTTTTCCTGAACCACACACAGGTAATATATTGAGAGAGCCAACATAAGTGCAAATCTACAATAGAAAATATAAGATAAGCATATCTAATTAGTGTCACCAACATGTCAATAAACACAAGCCAGTGACTCTACAAGCAGAATCATGGCGTCATCATTTTCTAAAGCCTTTAAACATCTGTTGGCAGCCTATAATGCTAGGTGTATATCACAATTGTTATCACATTACAATTTTGATTACATTGTCTTATTTTCTTTTGAGCAGCAAAATGACTAAAAATGTTACAACCATTTTATGATGGCGCTTATGCAGGACATAAGCACCTATTTTCTGTAACTTTATTATGATCAAGTGAATGGTCAATGAAGGTCACTTACTCGAGCATTAAGGATATATTAAAATTGGAAAGAGACAGTAAAGAAGTCCCTAATCAATTGCACCGATTTCCAAATACAGGGTCACATCCCAATAAGAACTACCAATTCTGAACCAAAAACAAACCCAGAAAAACCAAAATAATAGCGAGTGAAGTTTTTACTGTCCAATTCTCGAGCTAAACACCGTAACCACAAAACCCAAATCCTTCCACTATTACAAATGCATCTCCCACGATATAAAAAAAATCGATCAGAGAATAACAATGCAGCTATAAACCCTAATCAATATCAGTCAGCTAAAAGAATAAAAAAATAAGAAGAAGCTCGAGTAAAACCAAAATCGTCCGATATAGTAGCTAGGAATGTCGTGAGAATTATAATTATAAATTTTAGTCTATTTATTAGTTTCTTTACGTGCTATTACCTTTGCCTCGATTGTGAAGCATCGGTGTTCGCAGTGGGATTGTCCGACGAAACCCTAGTACCACTCTCCTCTGTCATTTTTTCCCTTTTCCTTGTTATTTCAGGTTTCCACTGGAAAATTGGGAGGGATTTTGCGAGTTTGGTCAAGCAATGGGTGGAGGTAGCGGTGGCCAGGAAGAGGAAGAGAAGGAGATGGAGGTGGTGGTGGCGGTGGTGGTGGCGGTGTGAATTTTGAACAATTTAGCGGTGGAGTTGGGTCTTGGGAGTCGGGATCGGTGGAGAGGAGTAGACAGCCAATTGCTTTATGACGCGTCAAATAAAGTAGGTCACGTGGCATTTGCTCATGAGAAAAATAAAAGACGCGTCTTTTTACATGTTGTACGACACTTCGTTTTTGCGAGCTACATGTCGTTTATGGGAGGGACTTCTGTCGGTTCATGTGTTAGGAGACGCCATTTGAGAAACAAAAATCTTAACTCCAAATTATAGAATATAAATAAACAATTTTATAAATTAGTTATTGTGACTTTGGTTTCTTTTTCACTTCTAATCTTATTCCAATGTGTGGTAAAATCAAAATATTTTGTGTCTCCTACAAAAATTTAGGTCAATTAAGTGAAAGAAATACATGAAATTAAAAGAAATTGTACAATATTTATACAACTAGTTTCAATTATTATTAAATCAAAGAGTTTACTAATATATATATATATATATATATATATATATATATATATATATATATATGTATATATATATAACTCAAAATCTCGAAGTCCTAAATGTCAATTTTCCTGTGGAAGGCATGTGGTTATGCGAATGTTACAGGACTGTAGACTACGAAAAGTTAGATTTTAATTTTTTTTTAGATAGTAATTGCATTTTTATTAGCTGTGTTGCACTGATGACTATAATTATATAATTATTAATTTTTTTATTTGTTATTTATATTTATTTTTATATCATTATTTATACTTCAATTCAATTTATATCATTATTTATTTAAATTTTATAATACCACATAATAAATACGTTTAAATATATATAAATATATTGATACAATAATAAAATATTATATATAATTTTAAAATTAAAATTTTCAATAGTTGATCATCCCACGTGCACATTCATATTTTTAAAATTTTATTTTTAAAACTTATTTTTTTAAAAAAATATATCCAATCAAATTATACAAATATAAAAAAAAATATTATAAAAAAATATTTTTTTTATCTCTCTTATATAAAATATTTTAGATTATAATAAAAACATAATCAAATATTTAAAAGGTAAATTTAAAAAATAAATATAAAAATTTTCAAATGTCTTATTATCATATATATATATATATATATATATATTAAAAATAAATTAAAAAATAGATAAAATTTAAACTTTTAAAATGCTTAATTACTTGTATCTATATATATTTATTTACAACATAATTTTAATAAATTATATAAAATCAATTAATAAAATATAATTTTTTAATTAATTATGAATAAAATTATTTTAAAATATTCAAATTTTATTAAGAAAATCTCATAATTCCCTTTATTTTCACATTTATATACAACATGCATTTTTTAAAAAAAATTAAAATTTTCTAAGCAAGTGGATCTTATTCCTCCGTCTCTATGTATATTGGAAAGTGCTTTTTCATTTAAAGAAGCAAGAAATTAGATTTTTATACAAAGTCAGACATCTTAATTTATATATTCATCCAAACACAATAATTACAATTTCCTATAATACTTTCTTGGAATTTTACTTTTTATGGAAAAAAATAATTTCAACAGGAAAATTCAATTCCGCAGACCAAACACCACTCTAATATATATTTGGAATAATAAACCTTTATGTGTCCAGCTTATAAATATTATACTAAAATTAATTTAGGATTAAGATTTTATTTTTATTGTTAATGTTGAATATATTTCGCACTAGTATATAATAATAACTTTAATATAGTCTGACTATATCTGAGTTTAGACTTCAAAACAAAAGCTGTATCGCTCGCACAAAGAAGATTCTGATTACTTATGTGTAATTAGCAGTAGTTTAAAAGTATCAGCACCGACGGCAGTGCTCGCGGTCAATCTGGGTTAGCTGCTTGTGCAGGATTTTTTAGAAATTGGAAGGTGAATGGCAACCGAGGTTTTTGACATCTCTGGAGGATCTGCTTAGCTGTGGAAGCTGAGTTGTGGACAGCATACTATGCATTGAAAATTGCTTGGGATCATGGCTGGAGACGGATTCAGTTGCAGTGTGACTCTCAGGTGGTGGTTGGCATGTGTCCTCGAAGGGTGGTACCTGCATTCGGTATAAGAATCTTTTGGAAGCATGTATGATCATGTTAAATAAGCCTTAGGAGGTCATATTGTGAAGGCTTTCAGAGAGGCAAATTTTGTGTCTGATGCTCTGGCTAAAGAAGTTGTGGCCCGTTCCTCCTGCATGGTTCAGAGAATTCCTTCAGGCTGATGCTGTGGGTGTCCTGTGGCAGAGATCTGCGTGTAGTTAGAGGGCTTTGTCCCTCAACACGATTTAAAAAAAAAAAAAAGTAATTTAAACAAAATTATGTTTATTAGATTTTTTTTACATTTTTTAATTGATTAAAAAAAAAACCACACAAATTCTAAAACCAGGACCAAGCATATTAGTAAGAGCACAATCTATACATGCTCGTAATGTCATGGCTTGGACAATAATTCATCGTGAATGAATAACTAATTTTACTTTTATTATATAACATTTATCACATTTAAAATGTCACATCTCTTATAAAAATTATTAAATTTATTTAAATTATAATAAAAAATAATTAAATTAATTAACTTTTTTATTAACAAAATTAATTTTATTTTATTTATATATATATTATAAAAAAATTTAATATATCTAAATACCAACGCTAACCGATAGACTCCTTGTACTAAATGTAGCTTGAAAATATTATATAAAACAACATAGTCAAAACCGACAAATATTATAAATATATATAAAATAAAGACAACTATTATAAAAGTACTGATCTGAAAAAAAGTACCTCACTTGCACTTACCAGTGCTGACAGGATTCGACCCAAAAATCGAGACTTATTTTCTTTCTTAGTTCTTGCTGTCTTTGGTTCACAACTGTAAATGTTGGTCACGACTCTTAACTTGGGCTCTCCGGCGACGCCGGGAGTTAAAATAACGGTGAGCTCAAAACGCAATTACTGTCTTAAGGTTTTGGCCTGCGATCGCGACGGCGACAGCCACAGTGGTGGTGGTGAGTTTCCTTCATTTCTTCCAAATGAGATAGAGAAAATCAAAGATCCTTTTGCTAGATCTTTGGCTCAAAGAATACAAAGGCTCCCTGTACAGGTACCTCTAGTTGCCCCTTCTATTTTTTTTTCTTTTGTTCTTTTATATATTTTATTAAATTTATATTACAATTACATCAGAATTCACTTGCAGTATATTATTATTATTATTATTATTATTATTATTATTATTTTTAAATCTCATGTTTTCTGCTGATGCTAATTTGCTATTGCCCTGTTCATAGCATATTAACGATTTTTTTTAGCCGTTTCTATAAAAATTAGATACGGCAACGTGACGAGACAAAACTGATAGTATTGGTTTTCGAAAATCTTACGGAATAAAATTAGGTATTTTAGTATCTTAATTATAATTCTAAACATTAATACAAACACTGTCAGTATTACGTTAATTGGATTTAATTTTGCTTATGGGCTTCTGAGAATGAATTAGTGAAAGGTCCAATTCGTTGAAATTATGCATAAAACGACAAGTTGACAAGTGCACAAAAAGAGCCTGTGGTAACCTAGCAAATCGAGCAAGTACAATGATATGCTAACATCTTAAATATTCATTTTTTTAGAAAAATCAAGCTAAAATTTTCATTAGTTGAAGCTGTTTACACGTATTGTTTTGAAAATATGGTTCATTAATAATATTAAGAATTACAAATAAATTTATAGATGAAACATAAAATTTTAATATAAATAGCTAATAGAGTTTATTGATTTTTTAATGAAATAACGTAATTCATATTTTTTTAATGAAATTAAAACTAAAAAAATATAATATTAGATTTTTTCTGCTTTTAATTAATTTGGACGTCAAAATAATAATTCATCTGGATCTTCTATAACTGGATTGTTTTTGTAATAATTTACAATATATAATGAATATAGATAAGTTTTCGCCGCTATGTGTAAATAGCATCAATGAAGAAACAATGTGTGCTATCAGGCTCCATCAATCGAAAATTCATAACTGTAAATCAAGACCTAAAGTGTCCAATCATATAAAATCAAATTGTAGTTTTGTTTAGTATTATATTAAACTCTCACAAAGAAGAGACAAAAAACTTTAAAGACGAAGACAACCAATAATAACAAAACAAAAGAGATACATCTCTTATAGAAAAATAAATCTAAATTTATTAAAGCAAAAGAAGATTAAAAGTAAAAGAGGTGAAACAAAAAGGATATTACAAAATAGGAGGTAGAGATATAAATCAATATATTTTTATATAGAAAGTCTATTCACGGCTATTGTTTAACTCTATGATCTTTCTATAAAGTTCATTCTGATTACTTTTAAATTTCTTTCTTCTATTATAGAGGAGAAGGAGATTTGAACCCGGATCAATTGCCGAGTCATACATGCACTTACAACTAAGTTATGCCTTGGTGTGCTAATATTTTAAATTTTTTTGAACATGAAAAAAAAAATGGTGCTTTTAACTTTTAAGGTTATTTTGCATTCTCTTTTCCAGGATGAGATAGACTTTTTCCACAACTCATGTGTTAGGTGTTATTCACGAAAATAATTTATATTTTGTAAAAAACAGAAAAAAGAAAAAAACCAAGTATAAAATTTCCCCTGAGAAAAATATTAATCACAACTTACAATCAGTTTTATCAATAAATAATACTGTTAAAGTTATGAAATGTAAGTAAATGTTAAAATTTAAGAAATTTAATTTACTTATTTATATTCTTTGATTAATCAAATTGAAAAATTAAACTAAAAATGGCTTTATAATTAGATTTCTGAAAATATAATATTTTGCAAGTCTTTTAAAAATTGAATTTGGAGTTGGACTATCTCATCTAAATCATTACATAAATAATAACAATAGTTATAGATTTAACTTATACTAAAATTAAATTATACTGAATTTGGAAGTTTGGTACTTCTATTGGAGTCGGGCAAAAAAAATTTCAGAACTGTTTCTATCAAATTTAAAAAATCAGGCATAATTGTTCATTCAAATTTTAATTAAATAATTTTTTTTTTTTGACAATTAGTGATTTCTGAGAAACTCTTTCATTATCTGCAATGTGTATTTCATATTTTTATCAGATGAATCTAAACTGCCTCCATTCTTGCAGGTTGATTTCCCTGGAAAATGTATTATGAGCAGTTGTGTTAAACCATTGATTAAAAGTCAAAACAGTCCAGTGGTTCTCCTTCATTGCTTTGACAGGTGTAGTATTTAAGGCTTAGCTACCGATATCAAATATCTCTGTGTCTATCTGAGCCTAGGGTATATATTAAATCTAAGTTGTCCAATGCTTGTGGGATTTTCAGTTCTTGCTTAGAATGGAGATGCATCTACCCTTTGCTTGAGGACGCTTGTTTGGAGGCTTGGGCTGTTGATGTTCTTGGCTGGGGCTTTTCTGATTTAGGTTAATTATGCCTACTGTACCCTTAAACACCTCTCTTTATTCATGTTATATAAAATAATTTCTACACTTAATAACATCTTAAATTTGATGATCACTGTTTGCTTCTAATAGAAATGCGTCCGCCATGTGACATAGCCTCTAAACGCTATCACCTTTATCAGGTAACTCCTTTGGGCTGGAAATGCTTTTAATCTAGCCACCTAAACTGAAAGTAGGCATTGACTTTGTAGGACCTTGTTCTGATATGTTGTAGCTTGATCCATGTATGTGATACTTGATTTAGGTTTTTAATTATCAATTGTTTAGGAAGCTTCAAAATTTAATAATTGATTTTATCGTTTAAATTGAACTCTATAGTTTTGGAAGTCTTATATCAAAAGGCCAATGATCTTGGTAGGACCGAGCCTCGGTGCCTCTGTTGCGATAGACTTTACTGACCATTATCCAGAAGCTGTAAGTTAAAATTTCTAAAAATGTTTTTTTTTTTTTTTTTTTTTGAACACTTTGTTCATTAAGGGAGTTTACAATACAACGTACATATTGCCAATGAGGTTTTGATGCTTGTCTTCATACCCTAGCTTTGTTCTTGCTTTTGCTTTTGTTTTGTCTTTTATTACTAGGTGTTAATTAATCAATGAGTTTAAGATTATAAGTTACCTTCCTCTACATTTTACAGGTTGAAAAGCTGGTATTGATAAATCCAAGTGTATATGCTGAAGGCACAAAAAATGTAGCAAAGTTACCAAGAATGGTAGCCTATGCTGGGGTATGTCTCTAAAGTTGTTTGCACTGCCTTGAAGAACTAAAGCATGTCGTATATATTCCAGATGATGTTTGTTATACATTGTGAATTTTCTCTAAGCATATTTTGGAGCTTTTGGTGAGAAAAACATTATCTTAATTGAAGTAATCTTAAAAAAGATGCTTTTAATTACATTTTCTAGTAAAAAAAAAAAAAAAAGTTAAACAACAGATTCAAACTTCCTTTTGCAACAAATATAATGATGCTTTATTTATATATTTTTGTTGAAAAGCAGCACTTGACCTTAATATTCCTTGGATCAGGTTTCTTTGTTGAAGAGTCTTCCATTGCGCCTTTATGCAAATATGCTTGCGTTTAACAATATTTCATTCTCTACAATCTTAGACTGGACTAATGTAAGTAGTTTTTCGTATATGACAAGACAAATTTACAAGAATCCATGCAGGCTTGTCTGAGGCTGATTGCTGTGTAATTGTTCTTCTGTTACTTAATCTAGATCGGTCGCTTGCACTGTCTGCTACCATGGTGGAAAGATGCAACCGTTAATTTTATGTTTAGTGGAGGATATAATGTTATTTCCCAGATTAAACAAGTAAAGTATGCCATGTTTATAATTTGATGGTACTTTTCTCTCAAAGAATGGAATATCTGTTCCTTCTTGTCTTGGACTAAATTACACTAATTATTAACATTCTGCTTGCCATCTCTGTTGTAATTGCAGGTAAAGAAGAGAACTCTCATCATCTGTGGTGAAAATGATAAGATAGTTAGCTACAAGCTTGTAGTGGTGAGTATCATATTAAACACAGATTAGTAATTAAATTTAATTGGATTTTAATTGCTAAATAATTATAATAGATTTGGATAAAAGATATTTTGCATTAGCATTTTACATGAACTTCATTTGTTTGTTTTATATTTCAGAAGCTGCATTCTGAACTAGGAAATGCAATTATACGACAAGTAGCAGACTCTGGTCATCTTCCCCACGTGGATAAACCTAATTGTGTTGCAAAGTTGATTGCAGATTTTGCTTTACACGATGAACTGATTAGAGACCCATTTAAGATTGTGCTTCAACGTTTTTGATGTATCTAGATATTGTGCTTTAAGCGTTCATTGCTGGTTCTAAGGCTTTTAACTACAATTTGTTGAAGTTTTAACTCGCTCTTTTTCTTTCCAGCCAATCAAAAATTGAATGCGAAAATCTAAAAGAAAAAAGAAATGAAGGAAAGAAAAGAAAAGATTTGCTAGAAAAAGTTCCTTCGCTTTAATGGTGAGAACTGCGTGATCACTCGTGAGTCTGTTTGTGACTGATAAAAAAAAAATCTTAAATTGGCATATTAAATCAATCTGTATTTAGGTGATTATTATATTAAATCAATAAATAAATTTAAATTAACGAAATTTATATAAATTAGTACAAGAAATTAGAAAACAATAATAGAAACTTTTGGTAAATGATTCTTTAAATTGAACACTTTTTTTTTTTTTCTAATTAGGCTAATATTGAAAATAATTATTATTAAAAACAGTAAAGATGAATGTCGAAAGGGTATAAACGTCCTTCAAATAAAGGTCAAAGGTCAACGGTCAACTTGTCCGATCCCAAGCTTTGCTGAGAGCTACAAATAGGCTTGTCCAATGGCCGAGTCCTCGCGCCAATTTCATCTCTTACAATCCCACTTGTCACTGTAACATTGCAAATCTATACATTATTACCACTTTCTCTATTTCTCAGTCACAATTCACAACTCAAGAAAATCTCTTAAAATTGTAAATCACAATGTGCTTTCTCAAATTTAAAATCCAATTTGGGCATTTTAGGTTATAATCAAAACCACAATCAGAGTTTCTCTTTCAATTAACATATTTAAGTTTTAAAGTTTTAGAATTTTTCTTGACTTTTTAATTCCTTTTTCCACAACAAGATCAAAATGGAAGCAATTTTTTCCTCAAATGCTTCTTCTGGGATTCTCCACAGCTATCACTGTAATTCTTTAGCTCCATCTGATAAGAATGTTTCAAATTTGGGTGTTCTGTTGCAAAATCCTTTGATCTTTCCAACTTCACCTATAAGTAGAAGGTGATATTTGTAATTTTATGTATGTTTATTTATTATCTGATGGTGTTTACGTTATTTATTTATTTGTTTTGGAATTCTTGCAGGAGAGTCTTATATAATGGTGATAGGCTCTGTAGATCAAGAACCATTGCCTTTGCAAGAAGGGTAAGTGTCTTTATATTTATTTTGCCTTGAGGGGCAAAAGGATTTAATTTGTTTTAAAATATGGAAAAGATTTTCTTTCTTTCTTTCTTTCTTTTTTTTAAATTGTTAAAGAAGCATTAAGAGTGTGATTATGTGCGAGTTTTAAACAAGAATTGTTAACATGTATCCTTGCCATTTATGAATCAATATAAAGCTTTCACGATTAGATCAGAAGAAGCCATATTGGAACTGCTTGTTGTTCTCTTAGCATCTTGTGATTTTAGTTATTGATGAAAGAACAACTATGAGTATGTATAAACATTATTTCAATAGCTAAACCGGTGATTTGGAGGGGATTTTTTGAAGTTTAGTGTGGAAAACTTGGCATGGCTATCTTTAATCAAGAACGATGAATATATACTAGTTGGTGATTGTTAGATTTGGTGCAAAAGGGCCGAGAGAGCATAGATATTATGAGAGATACTCATGGTTGCTAGATTTCCAATGCAGGATGACTCTAAATCTCTTTCCAAGACTCGAAAAGAAAGAGACCGGATGCTCGAAGAACTTGAAGCCTCTAAATCAGAACTCGAGCAGGGGCTAGTGGACGAGAAACTGACATTGCAGTCGAAGCTGGTTCTTGCAAAACAAGACGCCGTTGAACTTGCAGTACAAGTTGAAAAGTTAGCAGAGATTGCTTTTCAGCAAGCAACATCTCACATAATAGAAGATGCTCAAATGAGAGTCGCTGCTGCTGAAACTTCTGTTGCTGAAGCAACTTCTAAGATTGAAGAACAAATTAGGAATGAAACTGAAGGGACCATATTGACACTTGTTGAGCAGTCAAAAGATGCTATAAAAAAGGCCCTGGACATGGCAGAAAAAGCCAGTGACCATGCAATAAAAGCTATGGGAATCTCTGCTGATGGTGTTAATCCAGTTGATGAGATTGCTTCTGTCAAATCTGAAAATATTAGATTAGAAGGCGTTGTAAATGATTTAGAATCTCAGTTATTGATTACAAGAAATGAGGTTGATAAGTTGAAGTTGGAACTGGATAAAGTCCATGCTATAGAAAAGGCGTCTGGACTCCGAGCCAGTGAGGCTGAGAATGCATTGCTTGAATTTCAGGAGGCGGATAGAAAAAAACGAGAGGAGGAAATTAGTTCTTTGATGGAGAAAATGAAGAAAGATAATGCAGATAGGAAGAAGGCTACATCCAAGGCTTTTAAGGCAGAGCTGCAAAACATCAAGGCTGCCATTGAAGCTGCTAAAGAAACAGCAACTTCAAGGGAAAATGCATACATGAAGAGATACGAATTATTGCATAGATCATTAAAGGCGTCTGAAGCTAATTTGAAGTCATGGAGGCAGCGAGCAGAAGTCGCTGAGTCACTGTTTTTAAAGGACGAAAAGGATGAAGATGCTATGTGTATAGTCAATGGGGGGCGTATAGATCTTTTGACAGATGATGATTCAAAGAAATGGAAACTTCTGATAGATGGTCCTCGTACAGAGATACCTCAATGGATGGCAAGGCGGATCAGAACCATCTGTCCTAAGTTTCCACCAAGAAGAAAATTTGATATATCTGAAGCATTATCATCAGGATTGAGACACTTGGATTTGCCTAAGCCAGATCAAGTTTGGTCAATTGCCCGTGAAAAGCCAAAAGAAGGGGATACACTCATTGAGCATGTAATTGAGAAAGAAACAATAGAGAAGAAGAGAAAGGCTTTGGAACGTGCTCTTGAACGAAAGACTATACAATGGCGAAAAACACCAGAACATACAAAATTAGGTTACTATATATGTCTTTCTCCATAATATGACATTTTATGCATCCATATAATGTAATTGTGAGACATGGTCTGTATCTAACTTGCCACTCATATGTACTTCAATGCAGAACCAGGGACTGGAACTGGACGCGAGATTGTAGTAAGTATGCTAATCAGAATTACAAATTACAGACAATTTTTTTTTTTGGTGCAAAATGCAATATGTCGTTATTATATTTTTCTATATCGTAATTTACCCCTCTTAAAAGTTTCAAGGTTTCAACTGGGAAAGCTGGAGAAGGAGGTGGTATGTGGAGTTAGCTCCTAAAGCTGCTGATTTGTCTCAAAGTGGGGTCACAGCAGTGTGGTTTCCACCACCAACCGAATCTGTTGCACCTCAAGGTTTGTATCAATCACTTCTTTTTCTTTTATCTACGTTTTTCTTGTCTTGTATTATGTATATGGATTAATGTTTTCATAATTTTAATAGGAACATTTGACTGTTAACTGGGTAAAATGAAAAATAAAATATAACAAATATGATTGAGTAATGTGCAGGTTATATGCCTTCGGACCTTTATAACTTGAACTCAGCATATGGTACTGAGGAAGAATTGAAATACTGTATAGAGGAAATGCATTCTCAGGATCTGCTGGTAGGTTAAATTTTCAGATTTGTCGGGTTTGTAAGGTGCAATTGTTTTGCCTCTTAAATTCCACAATTTAGAATCTAACATTTTCTTGAATTACCATAAAGATTAATAATGGATTACATAGAATGCCACGTTACTTGCATGATTCAGAAGCTTAATTTTGAAATGATAAATTGGAGTTTTCTACAAGTGAACTTGTATATTGATATGTGTGACCTCCATATATAGGCTTTGGGAGATGTTGTTCTAAATCATCGATGTGCTCAGAAACAGGTAATCATTGTTGTCATTGCTGTGCTTTTATATTCTCGCTACACTTTTTTTAAATATATGCATTTTGCCTCTGTGTGTGTGTTTATTTGACTAAAGCAATAGATAAATTAATCTTTTATGCAATTTCAGAGTCCAAATGGTGTTTGGAATATTTTTGGAGGGAAGATTTCATGGGGGCCAGAAGCAATTGTTTGTGATGATCCAAATTTCCAAGGTCGTGGAAATCCTTCAAGTGGTAAGTGAAATATAGAAGTGAATTTTCAAAGATATATATATATATATATATATATATATATATATATAGTAGAATGATAATAATGTAAATTAACTTACGTTTAATGTTCATCTCTATTTATAATAGAAATTACCATGATAGATGAAGAGAGTATCTGTACTGTATGCAGGTGATATCTTCCATGCAGCTCCAAACATTGATCATTCCCAAGACTTTGTAAGAAAAGACATAAAGATATGGCTAAATTGGCTTCGAAGTCATATGTGTTTCGATGGGTGGCGCCTTGACTTTGTAAGGTAAAATAAATGCTCATGCTACTTCTGATTCTCTTGTACGATTCAAAAATTGTTTCACCAAGGAATCTCATAACTGTTTTGATTCATTTTGTTTACAGAGGTTTCTCTGGAACATATTTTAAAGAATATATTGAAGCTTCCAATCCTGCTTTTGCCATAGGAGAATACTGGGATAGCTTAGCATATGAAAATGGCAGCTTGTGTTATAATCAAGGTAATTTTCTATAGTCTCTATTCCTTGAACTGAAAATTTCTTCAATTAACTACTCTTACAAAGTTGCAGGTAAATCTGCCCATCAGATTAGTATCCAAAGTCCAAAATTGCAGCTTGTGTTTTTTTAAATTCTTTTTAAGGTGGATTTGATGTATTTTAGGCATTTTAGCTCTAAAATAACTAAATTATCTAATCTGGTTCATATGGTAGATGCTCATCGGCAGCGAATAGTTAACTGGATCAATGCCACCGGTGGAACTTCCTCAGCATTCGATGTCACAACTAAGGTATTTTCTGGACTGTATCTTGCATATCCTCCTATAAGACTGACAAAGCTAAGCACTATGGTTGCTTCTGAAATTTCTTTTAACGTTGTGTGCATTACCATAAAGTCATTATTTTTGTTTTCTTAAAATGTAATATCAAGTCATTTTAATTATAAAGTTTCAATCTTTCACATAATTTTCAGGGAATACTCCATTCTGCTTTGCATAACCAATATTGGAGGTTGATAGATCCTCAAGGAAAACCAACAGGAGTAATGGGATGGTGGCCTTCACGTGCTGTAACATTTTTAGAGAACCATGATACAGGATCAACACAGGTGCTCTCTCTCTCTCTCTCCCCACTATTTTTGGAATGAAATGAACTGATTAGTTTTCCATTTCTTTTTCCAGGGTCACTGGCCATTCCCCCGAGATAAACTAATGCAGGGATATGCATATATTTTGACGCATCCTGGAACTGTTAGTTAATTCCTGGAATTTCCAAGTAGTTTCTACAACTTGCATCTGTAATTGTTACCTGAGTTGTTTCTCTATGTTTCTTTTCAGCCTACAATATTTTATGATCACTTCTACGATTTCGGTATCCGAGATACCATCACTGAACTAGTTGAGGCTCGAAAGCGAGCAGATATCCATTGCCGGAGCTCTGTGAAGATCTACCATGCAAATAATGAAGGATATGTTGCCCAGGTTGGTGATACATTAGTCATGAAGCTTGGACATTTTGATTGGAATCCTTCAAAGGAAATCAATTTGGATGGTAGCTGGCAAAAATTTGTCGATAAAGGATCAGATTATCAGGTGTGGTTAAGACAATAATCTGATCTATGTAATTTGAGGAAAAATAAGATTTTTTTTTTTTTTCCTTCTTGAATCTGTGGTGTTCATCAAAGAATAATCAATAATTGTTGGTTTCTTCTTAATTTGAAATAATACCATGAGATTGCAATAAAATTTGATTTTCTGATTGCCAAGGCAATAAGAATATATTATTTCTTCCATAATTTTGATTAAAACAAAGTGTAATTTGTCGAAATTGAATTAACACATGTAATGAATATATGTACTAAATATGATGGATTTTATTCAAATACTATAAAAATTTATAAATTATAAAAGAAGTTTTTGAAGGACTAACTATAGAAATTAAAGAATAAAAATATAGAAAATATATATTATTATCGTGGGCTTCTACATAATAATATTTTTAATATTTACTTTATTTCCTTAAAAGAAAATTACTTCATTTAAATTTTTATGTTTTCTTTAAATATTCAGTAATTTTTTTCAAATTTAATCCAAATGATAAGAGACTATTAATAAATCACCAAATAAGAAATAATCGCCAACACATGAGTATTGGCACACCGCATATATTAAACTAATAAAAAATAATTTTTTTTAATCAAATGAGAGTATTTTTGGCAGATATATTAAGGAAAAAAAAATATTTTTAAAATTATTTTTTAGTGAATGGACAAGCAATATTATCCATGAAACAAGGGCAAATTCGATAAATACAGGCCAAAGTCCACAACGTGAGGTGCTGCCCTCTCTCAGCTGTATTTGTTTTCTCTGATTGCAGAAAGAAAAAAGCTCTTGAATTCCGAGCGGAATCCAACAATGCTGGACATATTGCCACCGGAAATAAAAACGGATATACTGAGCCGAGTTCCCGTCGAGTCTCTCCTGCGCTTCAGGTGCGTGTCAAAGTCATGGTGTGCCCAAATAGACAACCCAAATTTCATCAAAACCCATTTGAAAAAATCAGTCAGCAATCTTATTCTCTTTTTTGCAGACTCCTATCCGAAATGCTTTTACATGGTAAACCTTGATAAAGTCGATGCAATCGTTAAGCTTGATAACCCTTTAAATTTTCCCTCCAGCGCTCATCACGATATCCCTTTCAACTGTCCAACTAATGCAAATCACAATATCAAATTGGTGGGTTCCGGTAATGGGTTGATATGCCTTGGGGATGCTGTTGGAAGGATTGTTTTGATGAACCCAGTAACTAGAAAGCATCAAGTTTTGCCTTTTTGGCTTCTAGATGCCAAGAATAAGGGAAACAAAATGTGGTCTGCTTGGTCTTTTGGATTTGGGTATGATCCCATTAGTGATGATTACAAGGTGGTGAGGCTTGGGCAATACCTTGACTTGTCTGATGGACATTTTGAAACAGAAACTCTGGTTTATAATCTTAAAGATAATGCTTGGAGGGAGATTCCAGGCATGTCTTACATGCATGGTATTGATCAGAAAATGGGTGTGCTTGTGGGTGATGCTTTGCATTGGCTAGTGAGTCTAAAATTTATGCTACTTAACCCAAATCAGATTGTTGGGTTTGATGTTAGACTTGAACAATTTAGGGAGGTGCCAGCTCCTAGGATTTTTGTAGATCAAAATGCTTATGCCAGTTTGGAAGTTGTCACTTTAGGAGTTGTAGGAGAATGGCTATCTGTGAATACAATAAATGGGGGTGCGCATAAGCGCCTTGATGTTTGGGTGATGAAGGAATATGGAGTGAAAGAGTCGTGGACTAAGCTCTTTTCGGTCACATCAAATGAACTGTCATCTTTAAAATGTAAAAGGACTTTAGCTTTCTCCAACAATGGTTATGAACTTCTATTGGGCTTGTGGAATGGAAACCTTGTATGGTATAACCTAAAAGAAAAGAGTGTCAGGAAGGTTAACATGCATGGTTCTCTTACTCCCTTTGTTGCTGAAATTTTTCGTGGAAGCCTTGTTCCTGTCGGGATTAACAAAGAAACCTATATGAAGAAAGACATGAAGGGAAGGAAGAATAGGAAGAGGTAACTGCTTAAACCGCAGTTTTAAGTTAGACTAATTTTTCTAGTTAATATATATGTTTTCCATGATTTTACAAGGTCTAATTCTAATTATTTGCATATAAAAACAATACTCTGAGAAATATAGTGTGTTGTTGACTTCCTTAGGTTGGCATATTTGCTTACAATAGCAATGCATATTATTGGGTTTACAGTTTAGCATTCGAGTCTTATTTTAGATTACTCATCATCAAGAATTCAAGCAAGTGTGCCATGATATTGTTGTTATCTTCTGCGTACCTTGGTTGCTTATGGTTAAACGTCCTTGTTTCTTAGGGATGACTTTCTCTAAAAAGGGTTCAAGTTGAATTTGTAGGGAGATGGAGCAGAATAGAAAAAGGTAAGCAATTATTATAGTAGATGAGTTGTGTTCTGTGTTATGTTTACTTTTCTTCATCTTAAACTTGATTGCATTAATTGATTGCCGGCATAAATTGTAAGTTTGCTTTATCTGTGGGCAGCTGACAGTGAAAACAACCTCTATATTAACCAAGTAAAACTGTCGAATGTACTTACTATTTATTTTTATTTCTCTGTCTGTCCCAGGTCTGAAACTTGTGGGACATAGCTCTATTTTGAGTGCAGGAGATGCTTTGAAGGTGGAAGGAAGTAGAGTTCGGCTTGATTCAACCTTTTGCCTTGTAGAAAACCACAGCATACATGATGCATGAATAGCTGGTTTATGTGTAGCTAAAAGGCCTTTTTTTTACTTTCCCAGAATATTTTGGATTGGGAGTGAGGGTTAGCCTACACATTTTGAAGTTTTTAAAATGCATTGATGGTTTGAGCATTTCTTTTATGTCCTATTTTTCAATACAAATTTAGGCTGTTTGCATGTGAATCATAGCTGATATACTTTTGGATAAAATCTCCTAGTCTTGGTTGTTCTGTTTACTTTGTGGTTGGGATCAGGTTATATGCTTCTGAGGTAAGCATTGTTCTTAGCTTTCCTCGTGTTGCAGTAAGTAAGTTTGTGCAATATGGGCTGGAATCTCATAGTCGTTTTTGTCGAAAGCTTCCTAACCCATTTGTTGGTGAGGTACGTAATGTTTGGATGAGTGATTATATATTTACGTACGGCTGATTCATTTACAATGTTTGGTAAAATTTAATGTTTGGAATAGGGTTTTAGTCATTGGTTTAAATTGATGATCGGAATGTTAAAAACCTGAAATTTCTAATTCCTAGCAGTAGCAACATTTAACTTGAGAGCTTTTGCATATACTGGATTTGATAGCATGTCCTTTTATATATATTTCCTTCAACAATTTTTGAATTACAATGTAAAAATCCAATCACTTACTGATGTGAATAATAATATTATTTTGTCTAAAATGTGTTTTTTCCTTATTTACCAATCATTTTCTTATCAAATGATTAATGAAAAAGAATAAAATAATCGAATTTTTTTTTCCATTCAAACGCCAATACTTCTAACTTCTTTCCCTTTTTTTTAATTGAATGATTTTTGAGTTTTATTTCTCGACAAAATAGGATTATTAATTAAAAACCTCAAATTTTAACATTATCATACGTGCAGTTTCCTAAATAAGAACAAGATTACTTTCATTATGTCGTTTACAGTAATATTCTTTTAGGCGGTCGGACTTCCAAAATCATTATCAATTTTAAAAAAAATACTTTTACAGACACAATATCAACATCAACTCCGGGCGTTATATATTATGATCTCCATGCTCTACAATCTTTACTGTGTTTGAACCAAAACCAGAAAATGCTGCACCGATTGCCACTTGAAATCGAAACAGAAATCCTAAGCCGAGTCTCTCCTGCGCTTCAGGTCGGTATCAAAGTCATGGTGTTCCCCAATCGACGGCCCAGATTTCATTAAAAGTCATTTACAAAATTCTACCACAACACACTCCAATCTAAATTTCATTTTTGCTGACATAAATCCCGATTTCCTTTACTAGGTAAGCTTTGACTCGACCAATGCAGTTGTTGAGAGTAATAACCCATTAAACCATCCATCTTATGCTTATCCCAATATCATTCTCATATTCTGTTCATGAGAATATGAGATTGGTGGGTTCTTGTAATGGGTTGGTTTGCATTGTTAATTGTTACGGAAGACTTTTTCTTTTGAACGCATCAACTAGAAAACATAAAGCTTTGCCCCTTTTCCCTGATAAAAAAAAGTGTGAACTCTTTAATTTCACTTTTGGATTTGGGTATGACCCTAATGGTGATGTTTATAAGGTCGTTAGGCTTGGACAGTATTATAGCTTGCTTGGTAGCCATTTTGATAGCGAAACTATGGTTTATGATCTCGAAGTTAATGCTTGGAGGAAGGTTCAGGGTATGCCTTACATGTTTGGTATTGAAAAATCAGTGGTGGGTGTGCTTGTACGCGAGGTTTTGCATTGGTTAGTTATTGAAACTCTAAATGAAAATCTGATCCGTATTATGCCTGATTTAATTGAGTTTCGAAATAAAATTCTGTTTCGTAGTGTCCCTGATTTGATTGTTGGTTTTGATCTTGGAAGTGAATAATTTCGGGCAGTGGCATTAACTGATGAAATTATTGGGAGTGGTTTTAGTTTAATCAAATTGGTACTTTTAGGAGAATGTCTATCCGTGGTGGCTCTCTATGAGGATGTGAGGTTTGATGTTTGGGTTATGAAGGAATATGGAGTGGTAGAGTCTTGGACCAAGCTCGTTTCGATCACACTTGACGAATTGCCATCTTTAAAATGTATGAGAAAATATGTTTTCTCTGAAGATGGTGATGAACTTTTACTGGAAATGTGCCTAGAAACCTTGTCTGGTACAATCTAAAAGAAAAGTGTATCAAGAAGGTGGAGATTCATGGTGTTGTAAATCCCGTTGTTGATTAAGTTTTTCAGGGAAGCCTTGTCCCTCTCGGTGTTGGTGAAAAAACCGATGTGAAGAAAGAGAACAAAGAATCTGATGTGAAGAAAGAACCTGAGGAAAGAAAGAACAGAAGGAAGAGGTAACTGCAATTTGCACAAGCCATTTTCATGTTTCTACTTATTAATCTAATTCTAAAATTATTACTTCTATGTCATACGTTCATGATTAATATTTATGGATGAATATAATGTATTATTGGCTTCTGTAGTTTCTTGTACTGATATGCATATAATTTGAAACCCCGTTTAGCATTTGAGTCTTAGCATCTGGCAACATACTCAAGTAAGATTATCAAATGTTTGTGTTATTTTATTGTCATTGCCCGTCATGTACTTTGGTTGCTTACTGTGGAATGTCCTTGTTTCATAGGGATAATTTCCTATCAAAGGGGTTCAGGTTGGTTTTATAGGTAAACCAGACCAGATTGCGGAGTAGGAATAAGAATACGAACAGGTAATGCGATGCATTTTCCCATAATATATATCAATGTGTTTTTCATTCAATTGGCTTTTCTTGACTTTCAACTTAATTACATCGGTGTATATATATATATATATATATATATATATCAATGTGCTTGTTTCACTCAGGTTTGATTCTGAAACTAGTGGGGTCAAAGCTGTATTTTGAGGGTATGAGATGCTTTGAAGGTGGAAGGAAGTAACATTAGGCTTAAACTAACTTTTTGGGTTGTAAAAAGACTTATTAATACATATTAGGGGTTGGTCTATATATAATTTAAGACCTTTTTGCTTGACTTGGATGTCTTGTAAGTAAAAGCTTACCTCAGCATACTCTTTTTGAAGGTTGTAAAAATGCTGCAAACTGATGGTTTGAACCATTCTTGCTTGTTTCCTATTCTCTGGAAATCCCAAGTGAGTTCTTTGTTTTTAAAAAATCCGATTGATTGGGTGTTTTTACTATTGAGTATTTTTATTTTGCTCTGGTAAGAAGAAGAGATTTTTATTTTCTCTTAGACTGGTAGTTTAAGGAGAAAAAATGAACAGTGAACAAATATTTTTCAGCACAGGGGAAACTAAATCAATCCTAGATAAGGACTATTTATCAATCCTATTGATTATCATAAATTCATAAAATAGACATTTATCAAATATTCATAAATTTACAATTTTTTAATTATTGTATTTTAACCATATTTATACAAATACCTAAAAACTACTATTTGATAAGGAATACTTAGCTTGTAGCAATCTAAGCTAACCTAATCTCTTTGTACAAATCCATCCCAAAAGATAAACTATCATGTCTATGAATTTTTTGTGAACTTTGCTGCATTAAATTTGGTTTTGGACTATTTGGTTAGTTGGTTACATGCACTTCTCAGTGAACTAATCGAACTATCAATTTTAGTGTTCGTACTCTGAACTAAAATAGATGTGTCCAAATCATGACTCAGTAGCCACAAATAATAAAGAAAGTCTTCACTCTTTCTTTAGCTCGTCTTTGATGATAGACTGTGAGTCAAAGTTTGTTCTTTAAGACCCTTTTCTTTCTCCTCTCTTTACTCACTACTCTTTCAATCATTTTTTTACCACTTGCTTTGTCAAAGTCATAAATTAAAAACCCAAATAAGATCATATCAGATTTTGATTCGATAGCATTCAAATTATTTTCAAATTACTCGTAAATAGCCGCATAAACAGTAAGACATGTTTAAATTCAATAGAAGATATTTATTGATCAATTATGATGAAATTTGTCTTATGTTTAAATTTAAATTTGATTAATCAATCAATTCAATTACTTAAATTTAATAAAACACATTTGAATTTTTAATCTCAAAATGATTTTGAGTGTTCATTTATAATAAATAAATATCATAAATGAAGGTTTTTAGTAAAGGCAAAGGATTTAAGTATTTCAAAATAAAAATAAAATAAAATAACCAGTATTGGGCCAAAACAAATCATCGATCTAAGCCCAACCCAAACTCCTAATTTCAGATTATTAATTTTCTTTTAATTCTTAAATTAAAGATGATAAAAATAAAAAATAAACCTCTGAAGTTCATCTTTTGTTTACTTGAATGTGGCCAAAGGTAGCGGCGGGAAAAAATTAAAAAAAAAAAAAATCCCATTGAAACCTGCAAGAAGAAACTTATTTTTATTTTTTTATAAAAAAAAAAAAACAAACCTCAAAAAGTGACTTAAAAAAAAGTACTGGCCACGCGTGACTAAAAGCGCGTGGAATCCGCATATCCTTTTTCCACTTTTTCCACAGCTTCACTCGCTGATACCCACCCACTAAAGGGCTCCTCCGTCCTCAGATCTCTACTAAATATCTCCATCTAGCGGTCCTAAATTAGTAAATACATACACTCGAGAAGCTGCGTAAAATTATTACTATCCGAATCTCAGCTTCGGTATTCGAACCTACGGTTAGGATAAGCATTTTTTTTTTATATTTATTTCACACTTTAAATATTTATATAGTTTAGTTGAAATTATAATCTTTGGACAGCCACTGTATCTATCGTTGGCTACCCTCTATCTTCGGTTGTCCGGTCCGAATTTCCAGATTTCTCTCACTGCTGTTTGTTTCCATTATAGAGAGAGAAAGGAGAAGATTCAGTGAAAGCTTCAAAGCAAAGTCGTCTTTTTTATTTTTTATTTTTTAAAATTTATATAAAGAAGGGAACTGTAATTTTAAGCTTAAAAACCCCAAAAGAAAAATATACATATACACAACAAATTTTGCGGTTTTGGCTTCTTTTAATTGATCAGCATATTAGAAAAACGGCACGCCGTTTACTTCATTGTTTGTCTCTCCATTTCTTTCTCTTTTTTTCTCTCTGTCTTTTGTGCCTAAAGAGCCCTAAATTCTCGCTTCCTCAGATCACACACACAGTCAAGTTTGGTAAACACTTTTGGTACTTCTGCTTGGGAGCTCTCAGGGTTTTGGTAATTTACTTCTTTTAGCTTAAAGTGAGTAATTTTAGTGTTAATTGTATGTTTTCTGTTCTTAATTGCGGTGAAATTAACTTGGAAATGTTTTTTTCTTTTTTGAATTATAAATGGTTTTGTTTTTGAGGGTGGAGGAAGTGTTTGTTCCTTTGTTTATTTAATTGTTTGGTTGTTTTGTTTAGGGTTTTTTGAAGTTTGGTTTTGGTTTTGATTTTGTTTTGTCTTTTGTTGCTATGCCATGAATTTTGCTTCCTCTGTGCTTTGTTAATTACACTTGCGTTTTTGCTTGAATTCTATAGCTTAGATTAGCATGTGTACTTCTCAATTTATCCTTTCCTTCTCTTCCCTTTTTAAATTTATTTTGTTTCTGGCAAGTATCTAGCTTTTGTTTAGGTTTCATTTTTTTTTTTGTCCGTTCAAATTTCTGCTTGAGTAATTCGGATATTAGAGGTAGCTTTGATGTAACATGGAAAAAAAACCATTAAAAAGTTGAAAGGACTTTTGTCTTTGGTTCATTTGGTTAGGGAGAAAGTTAACATGAGTGGCATAAGATTCCAAGGTTATCACTTTTATGTTTCTGACACAACCAAATTGATTATTTATGGATTCTTTAGGGCATTGGGAGATACTTGACTGTGTTTCTGCAAGTTTTGTTGAGTTTGCCTCAAATTATGTGTGCATAAATGCTGTGTACTGACATGTGTTTTAGTTAGTATTGTTGATTGAATTGTGAGTATCTGTTTTTTGGAATTGGAGTGTAAGCTCTGTGTGTTCTAGCATTTTGCTTTGCTAGTTATTTATTTTTTCATGTTTATGTGCTTTTGCATTCTTAGAAATTTTCTAGCTTAATTTATCTGAATGAACTATTCCAGGATGATAATTTGAGGTACATTTAGGGTGGCCTGACTACATTGATCTTATGTATGGATAGAGCTACATTTTACAAAAACAATTAGGTGGAAAGATATTGGTTTTTCAATTTTTAATGCCTGGTAACGAAGTTGAAGAGGGGATCTGCAATCTATACGAGCTACAGAACTCTTCCCGGGGCCGGCATCTATCTCAAGCTGTTTGTGGCAATTGGCCAGTACTGGATTACAATCAGTGGGTTGGGAAGCCGACGCCATCTGGGGCACCGCTGTATTTCAATCTGAAGAACTACAGCTTTCAGCAATTAGGTATCAATGATATGCACTGCTAGCATTCTCTTAGCATATCTTCTAAATGGCTCATCATAATCAATTGAAAGTTTACGCTGCTTCCTAAAATAGCATAAGCGCCTTTCCTCCCATCTTGAAATGATAGAAGGGAACTGTGGTTTATGGAACTGCATTTCTTCGATTTGAGGTACTTCCTCTTTCATGCTTATGTAAAGTTATACCATATTTATTTTGGTATTTGCAGATTCTGTGAAAGGACCTGATGTGGATTCTCTCCATGTGCCATTCAACCAAAACCATATGCAATTGACTCCAAGGCCGGAGTTTTCTAGAAGTCTAACCATAAACAGTCCACTGAATGCAAATGAATTTTTGCTTGGAGGCCAGAATTTCCAGTCAAAGCAGAACCAGCCAGGAATTTTCAGTGAAAGCACTGTTTATGACCAGCGAATTTTGACTCCGAGAGGCATTTCAATCTTTAAATCACAATTGGAAAATGAGTGTGCGGACAGTCCCACCTTGACAACAAATTCGGAAAGGTCAGAGATTACTGAGGCTTCAGGTGATTTTAATATTTTAAAAGGGCAACATCAATTTGCAAGAGACCAACAGTTGAGTGCTCCACAACCTTACCCAATGCAGCAGCCTGGTTATAATGACATGCAATTGTTGCAGCAGCATATGTTGTTCAAGCAACTGCAAGAATGTCAGAGACAACAGCAGCTTCAGCAAGATTTGAGACAACAGAACTCGTTAAACCAGTTTTCTGCTATTTCTAGACAGGTAGCTGGGGGTCAGTTTTTACCCCTCATCAATGGAACACCTGTTCATGATACATCGCAAATGCTTAGAAATTGGATGCAGCTAGGTTCTTCTCCTACTGCACAAGGAGCGTCTAATAAAGTCGCATTCTCCCAAGAGCAAGGACAGACTTTGCGTTCAATAAGTCTTGCTCCTCAGCAGCTTGATGTATCTCTGTATGGTACTCCTATTTCTAACACAAGAGGCAACATCGCTCAATATCCCCATCTGCAAGGACTATCCCATGATTCGGTCAGTGTGGCCAAGGCTAGTGGTCAAACCCAAAAATCAATAATGCCGTCTTCTGGGTTGGGCAACCCCTATTTGGGAGATCACCCTGCTGTTCCTGTAGACCTGGTAGGCTTACCGCAAGGAGCTTTGATATCCAAGCAGGAGCTTCAGATGAAAACTAATTTTGGACAAGTTCCTTTTCAGGGTCTAAACAGTGGAGTTTTTCCAGGAAATCTTCAGGAGGGTGATACTCCACAAGTGAATACACCTGTGAAGGAATATAATGGGAGGCAAGAAGAAGCTGGTTGGCCCACAATGCAGCAAACGAAACAACTTGGCCCATCTCAGAGTTTGGTTCCCCTAGACCCAATGGAAGCAAAGATTTTGTACAATATGGATGGTAACATTTGGGATGCTTTTGGAAGTCGCTCTGATACAGTTGCTGGAGGGTTTAACAACACATTGGAACATCCAGACTCATCTTATGCATTTCCTTCTATTCAGAGTGGGAGCTGGAGTGCACTTATGCAGTCTGCTGTGGCAGAGGCTTCTAGCAGTGATACTGGGCTACAGGAGGAGTGGAGTGGCTTGACTTTTCAAAACACAGAGCACTCAACTGATAACCAAATTTCAAACTTCGTGGACAGTGAGAAGCAACAGACAGGCTGGGTTGATAACAACTTGCAGAGTGCATCCTCCTTTGCTTCAAAGCCTTTTCCTATGATTGGTGATTCTAGTATGAGCTCTAGCTTCCCTGGCTTTCAGCAGCCAGGAATTCAGTTGTCAGTTGAACAGAGAGGGGACACTTGCCAGGATGGCTCTCGTGAGTCCATTGAGAATTACAACCCTCAGCAGAAGCCATCCATTGGGGACAGTCAAAGGATTCAAACATTTATGCATTCAGATAATGCATGGGCTGGACAGACGTTTGAGCACTCACAAAGTTCTGCAAAGCGTCCAAACGTAGCCTCAAGTGATGTTCATTTGGACAGCAAGGGCAATGAGATCATGGTTAAAAGTCAACATCAGACGAGCAATGGCCCTCATGTTGTGGTTAACCTTTATGGGGGAGCCAATAAAAAACATGAAAAGCAGCAGAATTTGCTCCAGCAGGAAAATTCTAATGATTGCTCAGAAGGCTTAGGTGGTTGTGATCCAGGACATATTGACCGGTTCAAGTTTTTTGGTAATGTTTCCAGCAGTGCAATGAATGTAGATAAGGTGAATGAGTTTCCAACATTCATCACTTATACTTATTCCAGTTTCTAATAATTTAGTAGTAACATGACATGTCTTCTATGCAGGCATCCTTACCTGACTTACAAGGAAATTCCAGAGCATCAGAGGAGATACCTTCTAAGGGTGATCAGGGCTCTAATTCATCCACTATCTTTCATGGATCAGTTCTCCTTGATGGCTCAAATGTTTCTGCTCAGACAAGGTAGTTGATTTCACATTCTTAATAATGATTGGAAACGAAGAATTTATGTTTAGTCTTGTTGTGAATACAAATTATCATCTCACTTTACTCTGTCAAATTTTTGTTGTTTTAGTTCCATTATTGTTTGAAAACTGTAGAGGCCTTAATTGTTTTCTGCATATTTTCTTTCCCAATCATGTTGCATTTTTTTGTAATGCTGCTTCCATTTCAAGATCCAAGAGAATCTGACTAACATTAACGTGGCAGTGAACATATGCTTGAGCTGCTTCACAAGGTTGACCAATCAAGGGATGATAGCACCATAAAACAATTTGAATCTACTGATGGTGGTCCATTGGCTGAAATGCCTGGAGCTGATTCACGTGAAGCATCTGTCTCTCAACTGCATGCTCAGTCTCCTGCCTCCAAAGGTTTTGGTTTAAGGTTGGCTCCTCCATCTCAAAGGTTGTCAAGTTCGAATAATTTTCTCATTCCTCCAGGTTTATCACAGACGATAAATAATCTGAATTCTAGGATCAATCCTGAATTAGGAGAGAAAAATCAGCCATGGCCAACTCCACCATCTCCATTTCAGTCTTCAACTACTCCACATGAGCTGGCTAAAACTGGTACTCTGGGGCCTAAAAGCTTCTCTCCGTATGTGAATATCCAGGGGAACTCGGTTGCATCGTTTTCGCCAAATCCTCCACAAACAGGAAATCAGCTTCAAATGCATAACCTATCCAATGTACCCATATCATCCCAGTCAACGCATGCAACCTTGCCTGGTGCTACTAGTAGATTCTCACCTTTCAATCAAGCCCACACGGAAGATACCTCTCAACATATGCTTGCTAATCCTGTAAATCAACAATTTCCAGTGTTGGAGGCATCTCCTATATCCCAGCCTTCAGTCATGTCAGGCATGTCTCAACCTGCTGAGAATTCAGCAAGGCCATATAATGTATGGAGAAATGTACCAACTCAGCGGCAACCATTTGGCATGGAACCTCTCAAATTCTCTTCCAATTTGCCTTCCTCCATGAATCCAACAAATAATAGTTTAAGCACTTCATGGACTCCACATGGGTCAAATGATCAGAATTCCATAAAAGGTGGATATGCATCTTCAGAAATTGGTGCTTCTTCTAATTCACAATACTTTGATCATGGGGAAGAGCATCCTGGAAAAGAGATTTTGCAACAGCGAATGCCATCTAAGATGCTTGATGCTTCTCGCTCAAGTGGTGTTTCTCAAGGGCAAGAGCCTGTTTCAGATGCAACTGCTCCTTCATCTGGTTCGCTGGCAACTATTTCTCAGCAGCAGGACCTTGATCATGTAAGACATAGCAAAAACCGTACTCAATCTTATTCAGAAAGAAACCTTGAATCCTTTGGCCGTTTAAATAATGACCACGATGACTCCTCTCTCTTGCACCAAGTGCAGGCAATAAATAATGGTGCAGACAGTTCTTTGAATGTTCAGCAGGCTGCTGCTTTGGGAGGACAACAGTTACATGATAACATTTCAAGGTTCAGACACCTTACCGATGGCAGACCAAATCCATCTTTATTTCTATCTGGGGATCCCCAATTGCTTAGCTTCATGGTAGAAGCAAGAGATGGTTCAACTGTAAAAGTTCCACAACCTGCTCTTCAGTCTAGACATCAAGAGATGGTTGCATTTGGTTATGACTCTCAAACTCAATCTAGCAACAGTAGTATGCTATCTAATCATACAGATCATGGCCATGTTAATCTGCATATGGCACCCTCCTGGTTTAAGCATTATGGGGCTCTTAGAAATGGACCGATCGTGCCAACATTTGATGCAAGGCTTGTCAAAACTGCTTCATCACAATTCTCTATCGGAAAACCTTCTCAGAATCTTCAAATTCATACCCCTTTGGAACAGTTAGATGTTGCTGATGTTGGTCAGAGTGGTAAAGTTTGGCCAACTTCAGCTGTTGCCTTGGTGGCAAGTCAACAGTTATCATCCCCTTATATATTGCCTTCGGAAGTAACCAATCAAGTGGCAATTATGAGATCAAAGAAGCGCAAAATTAGTACCTTTGAACTTCTACCATGGTATAAAGAGGTGACGCAAGATGCCAAGAGGCCTCAAAGTATCAGGTGCTTACATAATACAATAATCTGTCTCTCTCCCCCTCCTCTCAATCAATATAGGTAACTTTGGTACATGATTGACTAGATGCACCCTTTCTCCGCTTCCCTCCTCTCTTCCTTTTTCTGTCAATCCATCATTCTCTTTTACAAAACTTAGCATTCTAGTTGTAAATAAATCATTATAGTGGGTGGTATTTTAGATGCTTTCTTGTTTTTTATTTTTCTTTTTTCTTTTTTTAATTTATATTGTGATATGTCAGTTCTCTAACTTCCATTTACGTTTGCTCTATTGATGACGAGGTATTGTCTTTGCAGTGTGGCAGAACAAGAGTGGGCTCAAGCCACAAACAGACTGATTGAGAAGGTGTGATAGTTAAATGGATTATGCAGTTAAAAATTTTTTTGCCCACTGTCAATTGTTTTTAATTTCCTATTTTGTAATTAGCAGGTGGAAGATGAGGTTGAGATGATTGAAGATCTGCAACCAATGCATCGATCAAAGAGAAGACTTATTTTAACAACACAGCTTTTGCAGCAGTTGTTTCATCCTGCACCAGCATCCATTTTATCTGCAGACTCTGCTTCAAACTATGGTATCATATCATATTTTGTTTCTAGATTATCGCTGGGAGATGCATGTAGCCTTGCTTACTGCACAAGAAATGATTTTCTTGCACCTGTAATCAACAATGTGTGAGTATTATTCTTCACTAATTGTAGGAAACTAAGTTCAGCCAAAAAAAAAAAAGAGCCTTTTCTGACTTGTGGAATGAATATGGTCCCGATATGTATGGTTTGGTGCATCATGGACTTATCTATCTGTTAATTCATATTTGTCCAGGAATTCTGAAAAGCTGAAAATTTCTGAAAGTAGTGGTGACCAGCAATTTTTGGCTGTTGTGGAAGAATTCAGTGACAGAGCAAAAAAACTAGAGAATGATTTCCAAAGGTGTGAGCAAGTTTTGGCAGTTATAAGATTATTTTGTTGTCTTATAAGATTATTTTATTGCCTTTGGCAATCCATGACAAACTGAAGATTTCACTCAAATTGCAAGATTTCCTCTAAATGCACTCCATTTGAAAATGCAGATTGGACAAAGCAGCATCAGTTGCAGATATAAGAGCTGAGTTTCAGGAGTTGGAAAGGTTTGCTGTCATCAACCGGTTTGCCAAATTTCATGTCAGGGGACAGATTGATGCCTCTGGAACTTCACCACTCCCCAGTACACCAAGATCAATTCTCCAGAGACACATTGTAGCATTCCCTATGCCTCGGAATCTTCCTGAAGGGGTACAATGTCTTTCACTATGACTCAACTATTAATCGCAAACTGAATCCTCTTTTCTTTTGCATTCTGCATTCCATGCTGTAGCTGTGCCCCTACCGTAATGACTTTATTTAACTTGAAACACTGGCATGCAAGAAAGGAGAAATGCAAAATGGAATGACGGACAGATCAACTCCAAGTAACAGGGCTGCTTGTTCATTTTGAATTGAAGTGGCCAATTATTGTCATTTTTGATGAAGTATATATTGTTTCTTGTATATGTTAATGAAATTCCAAGGAGAATAGGGAGTATTCAAATTAACTTTTATAGAGCAAGGAGGATCAGTAGTGTGGATGTTCTCTAGTGCTTGTTACATAAATTAGTTAAATTTAACTTCTATATAATCTGTGATTGCAATTGTTTAGCAAATGTCTTGTTGGTATTTTTTCTCCCTTTCTCCCTTTCCCCCTTTTTTTTTTTTTTTTTCCCTTAACATCTTTTTCAGGTTTCTTTCCTGTTATCGGCTGGAAGAAGAACTGGAGAAGTTGATATCTTGAAGATAAAGCTATTGAATCGTGCAAACAAAAACAATGGTGAAGCTTTTTACATTTATTGAAATTATTAGTCTTAAAGATTTTCTTACAGGAGCTTCCACTGAGAATGTTTGCCCTAATTTAATTGGATTGTGATGCTAGTGGGGCTAAAAAGCTTCCCTGACTTTGACATTTGTGATAAAAGATAAATATATATCCTTCTTGTCACATGTAGCTGTTGTTGTTACCTTGACTTTGCATTTTTATTGGGGGCACCAAAAGATCTTCGCTGAAAAAGATACAGAAACTTCTATGACAACTTTATAAACATGTTGTTTTCTGTGAAAAGTACAAGGTGTCAGAGACATTGATTCTATTGACCCATTGTCCCCAAAGATTGCTATAATGCCATATGATGGAGTAAAAGACAAGAAAAGGCTTTTTTTTAATAAAGTAAGTTGTTTTGGGGTTGGAAGGATTATTCTTATTACTCACCTTCTTTTTCTGTTATAAATTGACTGAAAGGGAAGCAGCAATGACACGTCAGTTGTTTGAGAAACTGATACTGTCTTTAATAACTAACTTGTATCCACCCTGTCAATATCAGAGTATCTGATCCTTCCTTTCTTCCATTCATGATTGGGAAAGTGATGTGAGACAGAGACGATGATGATGAAAGCTGAGAAAAAAAAATCTTTTCCGAGTAGTAGCTGAATCAATAAAGAACAAGAAACAAAATCTAGTCAATTTTTATTGATATAAAAATATCACCTTTTGTGGGGTTAGCTCTATATAAACCACAGGACTTGTTATTGGTTGGCCACCCAGCAAGCCCTAGCTGACAGTATCTGGTGGGTTGTATTCGTGTTCTCTAACATCCAAACATTCTTTAATGAAAAATAAACAAATAAAATTTTATTCTATTTATTTTGTTGTGTAATTTCCACAATCATCTCCACATGGATTTATTATCTTTTTGCCTCATGAGTAATGGGTCCCCAAAATCTTCTTGCAGTATCAAATAGTACTTTTTCATAAGTTGGATTTTAATTATTATTTTTTCTTTTTTTTAATTTGGATTTTTTGTATTTATGATAAAATTATTAGACGGTTCACTTGTGTGGTTCTATATATCAAGTATTTAAGTATAATATTTATATACATAGCACGTGCCCTTAAACCCTAATCCTTATCAAGAAAGGATTTCTTGATTGCTTGATTGCCAAGCAGCTCTGCCCAGAGATGTAAGACCTCCCAGCCTTTACTTGCTCATCGTTAATTTGTTATTGCAAACGAGGGAAGGGAAACCTCAAGAACAGGAAAATTCAAGAAACAAGAAAACTAATATAATCGAGAAACATGGAAAGTACGAACGACATTAGCTATTGTATGGATTGCAAGAGAAACACTGAAGTTGTGCTTGATCATTCTTCGGGAGATACAATCTGCACTATCTGTGCATTAGTTCTTGAACATCACTTTATCGATGAAGGTTCTGAATGGCGATCTTTTGGTGACGACAAGGAAAACAACAAAGATCCTAACCGTGTTGGTGCCGCCTGTAATCCTCTCTTTAGCAGTGGCAACCACTCAACTATAATTATCTCCAAGCACGGCGGTGGAAACGGCAGCGCCGCTGAGATTATGGCTACAAGCAGGAGAACGCATGCCTTGACAAACCCTGATAAGGGTATAACAGAAGGGTTTGAAGTAATAGCTACAATGGCAGATAGGCTAAGTATTGTTAAAACAATCAAGGATAGGGCTTGCGAGATATACAAGGATGTTTTGGGGAAATCCTGCAAAGGAAAGAAATTGAATGCAATGATGGGAGCTTGTTTGTTTATTGCTTGTAGAGAGACAAAATCTCCAAGGACATTAAAGGAGATTTGTAGTGCTGGAGATGGGGTTTCAAGAAAAGAAATTGTAAGAGCAGTAGAGACTCTGAGGAAACTAGTGGATGTTGAATTTGGAACTTTGAATACAAGTGAGCTTGTAAGAAGGTTTTGTTCTAATCTTTGCATGAACAATACCGCCATGAAAGCTGTGCAAGAAGCTCTTGAAAAATCTAAAGAGATTGACATAAGAAGAACTCCCAAGTCCATCTTGGCTGCCATTATTTACATTATCAATCAGCTTTCAGACAAGAAAATACCCCTTCGAGGTCTGAATCTCTCTGATGCGTTTTAATTTTACAATGCATAAATTGTTAATAATTTTTTATTTTCTTTGAAATAGGTTTTCTTTTTTACATTCGAAAAGTTCTTTTCTTTGCCAAATTGATTTAAAATTCTTGTAATTTTCTTTTGTACACAAAGTTTTTACTAATATTTGTCTGGAGAAACCTTTTCTTGAATCATTAAATTTTATTCCAATTCTTTTAACTTTCTTTAAATTGGGATTTTTATTCATTCAAAAGTTCTCCTCTTTGCCTAATTGACCCAAAATTGATTTGTTGCAAGTTATGACCAGTCCCATGTAATGTATTAATGGGTGTCTGATTTTTGGGTATTTAATCAGAAGGGCATGTCATAATTTTTGTTTATGGTCTTCCTTACGATTGGATTTGACTGACGTAATGAGTATTTCAGATATTGCAATGGTTACTGAAGTAGCTGAAGGGACAATCAAGAAGTCATATAAGGATATGTATCCTCATGCTTCAAGGCTAATACCCCATTGGTATGCCAAAGAGAGAGAGTTCCTCAACAAACTGTGTCCCCCTTCAAATTGCGGTGCCAAGCGGCCATGATTCCAATAGGGAACTGCTGGTTCCTTTTTTGGCTTGAAACAGAAATTTAGATTCTGTAGTTGGATTTGGAATTACTTGGGTAGATGTAATCCATGACTGACTGAGACTCGCAATGGATATTAACTTGTAAATACTAGTTCAGATTTCAATTTCCTAAGTTTGAAATGCAAATTACTGTTAGTTTTGAATTGTAAATTCTTTTTATCATCTGGGAACTATAGGTAGGATTATCCCCGTGCGTGTGTTTTTCGCATGGTGAAACAATTATGGGCTATCTAACAACTTGAGTGTACGCAAGTGTTAAAGTCTACCCACTAAACAGGAAAACTTGCACCACCTCAACTCCTAATTAGAGGATTGATTAGGTTTGGCTCCACCATAAACCCCAAAATAGATTGATAGTTCTTGAAAAATAAAGATCATAACAAGTTTTGTAAAATAAAGAGATTGCTTGAAATTGAAATTATAAAGAGAAATCACTTGTTCTTGGAAAAAGAAATTTCAATGAACACAAAGGAAATGGAAATTGAAATTGAAATTGCTAGTTTACTTTCATCTTGGGTTTGATTTTAGAGTTGGTTGTTGGAGCCTTGGTAAATATCAATAAACACTTTATTGATTTCTAGAAAAAATGAAAAATAAAAATTATAAAAAGTTTCGTAAAATAAAGAAATTGCTTGAAATTGAAATTATTATATTGTCGGTGATTGAAATCATAAAGAAAAATCAATAATATTTGGAAAAGCTAGAAATTACAAGGAACATAAAGGACATTGAAATTGAATTTGCTACCTAACATAAAGGAATATGTGGTGTATCATGTACAATTACTCTTTTTTACTAACCAACTCCCAATATATTTACTTAATTATTAATTAATTAGTTATGGGTCTCTTCCAAAAGAAAAAAATAGTTATGGGCCTTTAATATTTTAAAAGTCAATTAATTAATTAAAGAAAAAAAATTATAAAATCACAAGTTAAATTCATAATATAAAAATAATTAAATGTCCTGAATATGAGACTGAGTGTTTGTTTTTACTGTCATTAATTTCTAATTTTTATGTTTTTAAATGTTCTCATATACACAGGTTTGAAAATTAGGTAGCTCATGAACTGGTCAAGCGGACCCAATTCTCTATTGATGCATTGTTTTGGATAGAAAAAGTTCTTTTCTTCTATTATTCCGTTTGTTTTACTAGACAATTCATACTAATAGAAGCTATTTTCGATTCTAAAATAAATATTTTATAAGTTATTAGTTTAAAACTCTTGAATTATACATGTCAATATGTTTATATATTTATAATATATATAAAAGTGCGAATTGATAGAGAAATATTAGAATTATCGAAAACGATCTACTAAATTTATAGATTAACAAAAATATTATTAAGATTGATCGGTTAGAAATAAAAATAATTTAATTTTTATTAGTTATGAATTTACTATTTAATTGTAAATTCTATCGGATACAATAAGAAATTATGTTATATACTATATATGGTACATGTTTAGTGTAGTGATTGAAAAAAATAAAGATAATTTAATTTTAATTGATTATATTAATTTTCTATTTAAATTTAAAGTTATTGGATAAAATAAAAAATTATATCATACATTATATAAAATTTATATAAAATATGATAATACTATTCCGTTTCACCTTTCTTATAATCAGAACCATTGATTTTGAAATCAAAAATATATAATATAATATAATATTAAATAAAGTATATGACATATTTAATATATATATATAATCAAAGAGAATCCAATCACATGTTTAGTTTTTATATTAAAATATTACCTCTTATATTTGTTATGAGGTATTTAGTTTATTCATATTTGTTTTATTTAGGTGAAATGTGTTTAGTAAAAATTTTCATTAGCAGTAGAAGTCTCGACCAATTGTTAATTTTATAAGATTTTAGAGATTTTTCCTATCAATTATTAACTAATTTGTGTTTATATTATATTTAGAGCATATTCACTTTATAAAACTAATTAACAATGAAATTTTGATTTTAAAATTAATTTTTTGTTTATTCATAATTATTCAAAAAATAATAAATAGCTGCTAAATATTACTATAAAAAATTTAATTAATATTTTTTATTTCTACAACATTAATTGAAATAGAAAATAAAATATACGCATAAAAAATAAAAATATATCATATATGATATGAAAATAATTTAACCCTTGAAGTTCATTTTACATTTTAACTGCAATTATCACTTAATCTCCCAAGAAAATAATGCCTAGAAGGCGGCATTTTCTCCGCTATGCCTTTAGCCACTTAATGAAGTAAGTGAAATTTGCAGTGGATTGACCTCCTTCTCCAACGCTATTTCTAACCCTTTGCTTCAAGTTCAAGGACCTTTCCCTTATGCTTTCATCGCTAAGCAATCGATCCACTTTTTCTTTAATCTCCTCTTTCCTTATAGTTCCATTCTCATCTTTATCAAATCTCAAACCAACTTTCCATATATCACAGATGTAGCTTTCATTAAGGAATTGGTCAGCAAAATAAGGCCAACACAAGAAAGCCACGCCATTGCTTAGACCTTCTATAGTAGAGTTCCAACCACAATGGCTGACAAAACAAGCAATAGAAGGATGGCTTAAAACCTTCTGTTGTGGAACCCAACTGACAATTTTTCCATTTCTACCTTGAAATTCATCTGGGTATTCTTCAGTAATTCCAGGGCGAACAACCCAAAGAAATGGTTTCTCTGTAAGTTGAAGACCAAGTGCCAGTTCTTGAAATTGGGTCTGGTTAAAAATTGTAATACTACCGAATGCTACGTATATTACTGACTGGGGTTTCTGTTGGTCAAGCCATTTTAGGCAAGAAGAGTCTTCTTGCCAAAGTTGTGATCCTGAACTTCCAGTATTGTAATTTGCTATTAATGGGCCAATTGGAAGGAGATTTGGGGTTAAAGAAAATGCTTCAGGCTCAAGATCATATGTTGAATTGCATAATTGCCAATCTGCCATTTTTGAACCTTCACTCGTTCTTTTCACGTATTCAAAAATGGCTTTCTGCGAGTTTGAGTCACCACCTAAATTCCATGGCATGTTTTGTGTGTCAAAATCAGGGATGCCAGGGGATAACTGGAACATTTGTTTCTTGGTTGAGAATCCTGTAAAATGAATTACAAATTGGAAAATTTCAAAATATGCTTTATCCAAGTACTAAAGAAGAAGGAGGGGGAGGAGGAAGACAGAGCTTACCATCAGAAGAATCAATAGTTCCATCTCTAATAAGCTTAGGAATGGTAGCTTCCAGGGAAAAAAAGGCAGCTGATGCAGGCCAAACAATAGCTACTCTAATCCCTATCTTCTCTGCAACTTCTCTAACCCAACCCATATTTCCATCAGCAACAATACAAGAAATGGGATCATCATCACCATTTAGGTCTTGAACGAGCTCTTCAAGTTTTTTAGCCATGGTGGTCAAAATTGACTCACATAGTTTGCCAAAGTCATTTCTGTCATCCTCAGGGCCTAACCCATCTGGAATTGAGACCAAATTAACAAATGGGGATGAACCTACGGAATCATTATCAACAATTACACTAAGTACTCTCTCGTGAACAAAGTCTGTGTTGACAAAAGTGATCTTTATTCCAAGATTTGCCATCCTCTGACTAAAATGCATCAAAGGATTAATATGCCCTTGAGCTGGAAATGGAATTACAAGAACATGTGGATTGCCCATTTCTCCTTCTGGTTTTGAGTGAGTGAGAGACACCACAATTTATTCCTCTCTCTTTAGTATGTATGGTTGTTAAAGAGGAAATCTATGCATTTCTTATCTTTTCTTCCTTAAGGTAGTGCCTTTTTATAACCGCAAGCTAAATACATAAATTCACTCGTATATTTGATATAAAAAATATTATGTATTATCCTAAATATCACAAAATTTAAAGTTACAAATTGTAATAGCATTATACATATTTTACACACTATCAACAATAGTTTTTTCACGTTTTTAGTTTTATACGTAAATTATTGATTTGATACAGTGTTACAATAATTTTTAGAATAATAATTTTATATTTTTTTTAATTATCAATAAATGTTTAAATTGAAATTGATATCTTTTTACAAGTAGAAAATAGTTAATAAAAAATTTTTACAAATTAAAGTGTTTAAATTCTATTATTGATTCTTTTGAGAGTATTATTGATTCTTAGGTGTAAAGTAGGTAGAGTGGATTTATGCATAATTGAGAGTATTATTGATTCTTTTGGTGTAAAGTAGTAGATTAGATTTATGCATAATGCATTATCTTTATAATGATCACACAAAGGTCTTTTCCTTTGTTTTGTGTTTTACATTTTTTTGGCAATGGCATGCACATGAGAGAGAGAGAGAGGAAACACTGAAACTTCGCTAGCAAACTGTAAATAAATCATTTTGTACAAACTGGTTCTTGTTTAGCCTCACTTTCCTTATCTGGTGATTTGCAATTTGTACTAATACAAGCTATCTTGGCTTAATTTCACTCATACTGCTTGGACTATACATCCTATTATATTGACGTTTCTAAATTTAATTTGTTATGTAAATATATATCAATTTTAATTTATTTAAAAAAAAACGCTTATGTCAGTATTATCATTGGAAATTTAATGTAATGCTGACGCGAAAGAAAGAGAATAGTTATGGCAGTAAAAGTACACCATATTGCCTCATTAAAATAAGCTTTTTTACTCAATTTTTTTCTCTCTTATAACCGTGTAATTATCTCTCTTTTTCTCTATCTCTTGTGCGATTTGTTTTCAACGAGCCATTTGAATAATCAACGCTATCTACCCAAAACAATCGATCCATCTCTCTCTATCTCTTGTTCATTCTCTCCACCCTCTCCAATCATTTTCCTCGTGTTCCCAAATCCTAAATTGAAGAACTTCATTGACGGAAACAACAACATAGAGATCTAAAAGAACAACAACTAGATCTGGATTTTACAATTAGAATCCGCCCATTTAAGGGAACGACAACAACTAGAGGTCTAAAAGGACAACAATTGGATTAGAGTTCCACAACTAGATTCCACCCATTCAAGAAAACGACAATTAGAGATCTGAAAGGAAAATAATAAAATTATAGAGTTCTGTTTATAACACTATACAAAAAAAAAAAGTTATCACCCTATAGTTCATGCATCACAAAATCGTCTTCCAAGATTCGCCTACATCTACAAGATTTTTAAGACACTTCCTATGCATATTTGCATATGCTACGCCGACCCATATTCCTTTGAGTGCTTAATATGGACAATTCCGGCCTTAGGCAAAAAGAAAAAATTTTGAAATAGAAATTTTCATCAAGGTGAAAATAGAAGAGAGAGAGAGAGAGAATAAGCTTTTTCAGTTTAAGGAAGTTATCTTTAGAACGCCGGTAGAGGAGAAAGTTGTGGAAGAAAGAGGTCAAGAGAGAAAATTTCGAGTCAAAAAGCTAACTACAATAAGATAATGTGACATACTTTTTACTATTATGACATTTTCTCTCTTTCACGTCAGCATTCCGTCAAATTTGATGTATTTTTTTTTAAACGTCAATCAAAGTTGATATATATTTACACATCAAATTAAAATTTAGGAACGTCAATGTTATATTGTCTATAGTCCTAGTACTACAAGTGAAATTTAGGAAGCTATCTTAGGCCAAACATATAATTTGGCCTTGAACTTAATATTTGACAATTCAACCCCTTTTTTTCCGAAAATCTCGCCTATTGCACCCTCAAACTATGGCCGTGCATCACACGAAGTCCTTGACAAATTTTGATAGAGCTTCGGCAAAGACAAACTTTGAGGCGAGTGAGCCATTAGTTAACATTATCTTCTAAAACGACGCCCATTTCCCAGACGACGATAGACTACCTAACCTACCTCACAGTTCGTTCTTGTTTAGCCTCACTTTCCTTATCTGACCATTTGCTATATCTTCTTCTCTGTGCATGGGAAAGTCATTATATGGATATAATGTACCTAAGGGAAGCCTCACCCTTCGCTTCATGCAGGTAACTATAGTTCTTCCCCTGTCTATATATGCTTAACAAGGTTAATTCTTATTTATCTTTTCAGTTCTTTTGAAAAATTATGTTTTGCACTTATTTAATTATTATTTGATGATTTGGCCTTTTCTTTTCCTTTCTTTTTCTTTTTTCCATTTATTTCAATTTGTACAATAAAATCTCTTTGTCTATTTCTGATATTGTTTTGAATTCTCAAAAACGATAGCTTTTTTTTTTGAGTCAAATCTAAGATTTTCGAAAAGATAACTAAGAATGGGTTTTTGAGGTTTTGAGATAGATTATCCTTGGAATTTGAAATTTTTGAAGGAAACGACAAGCCATGGCAATAATAACAACAATCCTGATAAAAAAGTTACTGATCGACCTTATAAATACTCAATTGTGCACTTCTGGATGCTGCCTTTCCCTGCAGTCGTTCAACGATCCATTCACGTCTTTCGTTCCAAAGCTCCACGAGATACTTGTTATTGTCAAAAAAGCCCTCAGTTCCCTTTGAACGGGGGCTAATAACCATCCGCTCAAGTGCAACAGCATTTTTCAGCAAATTATATAATGCTAGCTCTAGTTGAGTGTCAGTGCCTTGAAATCCACCAAATCCAACAATTTTCAATTTAGTAAGAAGGCATTCGGGGATCTCTTCCGCGGTTCTTTCTTCATTACTAAAATCGAAATGCTGTAGTATCATAACAAGTACAAAAATATCAATTCATGCATGGAAAACTGGTAGGTGTTTAATATTAAGTTGGCTTGTCAACTTCATTGTTCCTCACTCTTTCAATAATCCATAACGAAAAGTAGGTGAGGTGACTCACCGACCAGTTAAATATCCGAAAGAGAGGGCACGGCAGGTTATTTGAAGAGGAATAATCTTCCGAATGTCATAAAATGCATTCTCGGCATCCAAAATGAATTCCAGATGCTTCAAATTGTAAAATGTTGCTAGGCTACTTGGTATGGAGCCGACCTGTTAAAGAGGAAACCGAAATGAAAAACGTTACATATAATCAGAGAGAGAATAGAAGAGACATGCTTTTACAGGATATGCTAGAACCATGAATAGAAGAGACATGCTTTTACAGGATATGATAGAACCATGAAATATGAATGATTCGCACACCAATCTAACATCACTTGCCAGAGTTAGAGCTCAAGTTGAGGAACATCATTCTCAATTTCATTGAATAACCCGGAAAGCTACTTCTGTACTCGATAAAAAGAAAAGCATTTTCCAAGTTGGCAGCACTAGAGAACATAATGTTGAAATCCTCTCGGAAACTGTCAACCTCAAATATTGTGAGATGTGTGGCGGAGAGCTCAATCTCCTCCAATCCTTCACATGATGATATACTCAACGTCTTTAACTGCAAGAATGGGTCTCGGAAACATAAAAACAGCAGGACACAAACACAATACACAAATTCAGTTTAGCTCTTCCAGATTGCAAAACCTCAAAATATATAGTAGTACTTTGATCCAGTGGCACGTCTTTTAGAGAAAGCACCGTCAAGGAATGAAATTGGCCATTGAAATCTGGTTTAAGTATGCATGATTGTAGTTTCAGCCGCTTCATCTTGGATGCTTCAGACAAATACTGGAAAGAAAGGACGTATAACCCCTGTTGTTTTCAGTCGAGTCCAAGGAACAGCCGCATGAACAGGAAACCTTCGGCTGCTCAACACCCAGCTTCACTGCATAAGTGATCCATCGATCAATATCAGAAGCAAATTTCCTGCGGAGGGAAAAATCCACCCTGAAAGAACTGATGTTCGGACCTCTGTACTGGTTTAAGAACTTATTTACATCTCGCACAAATGCACGTCTATATCGACATCCACGAGACTTCAAATCTAAACCAGCCCATTCAAAGTCAAAATTGAGGGTAAATAGAGATGCCTCCATCGCCTAGACACACTCTTGTTTTAACGGCGTCTTTAACGGGCAGATGTGATAAAGTTGAAACAAGAATTTCATCTGGCAGCTGACTAATGTGATCACTATTCATGATTGAATAAAAATTGCTTTAGGATAAACAGTGAAGAAAAGCAAGAACTTATATTGCAGGTATTCCTTTAATCCTTTAAACAAAAGAATTTCCATTTAGAACAATAATTGCTCAATTCTTAGAGATCCTTTTCTCAACAGAAGACTCGATCTTTATTTATTTCTTTAATTTGTAGAACAACGGAAGACTCGATCCTTTTAATTTTTGCAATAAAATACAATACTGGTGCAGTTGGGTTGGAATTGGATAAAATACAACCGATGATTCTTTTTTTGAAAGTTAATGATTGAAAGTTACAAGTTCAAAATCAAAATCAATGGACATTAAAAAAAACTATATATAGCAATAAGAGAATAAACTTTAAAAAAAAAAAAAAAAAAGATTCCAATTTCAAAATTCCATAGAACATGAAATAACTAGAAGACAATATCTCAATTATTGATTTCTTCCTCCTTATACAAGCAACATTAAGAAGTTTGAAGTTCAAGAAGTAGGATATTAAAAATGGGCAATCCACATATTCTGGTAATACCTTATCCAGCACAAGGCCATGTAATTCCATTAATGGAGCTCTCTCAGTGCTTAGCTAAACATGGCTTCAAAATCACATTCGTAAATACAGAATCTAATCATCAGCTAATAAAAAATGCATCCACATCAAGTACAAGTAGTGATCAAATAAATTTAGTTTCAATTTCAGATGATGCAGGGAAGTCATCTTCTGATGCAGTCTTGACAGTTATGCCAAGCAAAGTAGAAGAGCTTATTGAACAACTTAATTGTAAGATTAGTTGCATTATTGCTGATCAGAGTATTGGATGGGCCTTGGAAATTGCAGAAAGGAAAGGAATCCGGCGAGCCGCTTTCTGTCCTGCTGCTGCTGCTCAGCTGGTTTTGGGATTTAGCATCCCAAAGTTGATTCAAGATGGAATAATAGATGATTATGGTGAGTAGTTCTTTCTCTTCTTATTGTTCATTTTGTTTTTAGTTGATCACCATGTCATTGAGATTTCCAGGAACCCCAACAAAAAAGGAGATAGTCAAGATTTCACCAACAATGCCAGCGATGAACACTGCCAATTTTGTGTGGGCTTGCCTTGGCAACATGGAATCACAGAAGAATATTTTTAAGCTAATGCTTAACAACAACAAATCTATGAAGTTAACAGATTGGCTTCTCTGCAACTCCATTTATGACCTTGAGCCTGCAGCTTTCAACTTGGCTCCACAAATAATTCCTATAGGTCCAGTTTCAGAAATCAACAGACAAAGACTCAAGTCAACAGGAAACTTCTGGGCAGAAGACTCAACTTGCCTTCAATGGCTTGATCAACAGAAACGACAATCTGTCATATACGTTGCGTTTGGTAGTTTTGCAGTTTTCGATCCAAAACAATTTCAAGAATTGGCTTTAGGGTTGGAGCTTTCCAAGAAACCATTTCTTTGGGTTGTAAGGCCAGATATAAAGAGCACAAACAATGCTTTTCTTGAGGAGTTTCAAGAAAGAGTGGGCAATCTTGGTAAGATAGTTAGTTGGGCACCTCAAACTAAAGTACTTGCTCATAAATCTGTTTCTTGTTTTGTTAGTCATTGTGGTTGGAACTCCACCATGGAAGGTGTAAGCAATGGAGTGCCTTTCTTGTGTTGGCCTTATTTTGCTGACCAGTTCTTTAACCAGAGCTATATTTGTGATATTTGGAAGATTGGATTAGGACTTGATAGAAATGAAAATGGTATAATCTTTCACCAGGAAATAAAGAATAAGGTGGAGAAAGTAATGGGCAATGGAGAATTTAAAGAAACGGCATTGGATTTGAAAGAACTGGTTGTAAATAGTGTTGAAGAAGGTGGTAGCTCTTACCAAAATTTCAAGAGCTTCATTGAATGGATGAGAGAGTAGGTAGTTTTGTTATCAACAAACATCATTAGAATTCTTTCTTTTTTGTTAAAATATGAATGATTGAATTGTGAAATGTTCACTTAATCTGCATCATCTTTGTAAGCACAATAAGACACAGCCAAAAGAGTTCAAAGTTCAGACCACCAATGCAATGATCATCATTTATGGCCTTCAAAACTGTATATATATATATGCTAATGCAAACATTGAGAAGAGCAAATTGAAAGAAAACAATCGATGTAGTAGCTTTGTAGAAAACCCATCACATCACCTGGGTTGGGCCAGAAGTCCAAAACCAAGATTTATGGTCACATTAGACAGTTTCAGCTCACTTTCGCCATGTAAGGTAATAAATACATGCCCTTCTTCCATCCCTTATCAGATATAATTGATCCAAAAGGAGATGCATCAATATTTTTCCCCATGTCTTCGATCAAATTAATCAAGTCTATTGATTTAAGTCTTTAAAAAAATATTTTAGAGTGGGGAAAAAATAAATAAATGATCATAACCGTCCAAATTTACACATATAGTGAATGATTAAATACACAAAGCTTTTGCTCCCAATTGAGCTAATTAAACAACTAACTAAACAAGTGAGTTGAAAGAGTTGGTAGGGCAGGGGATTGGAGGCAACAAGGGAAAAGGGAGCTGAGATCACAAAAATCAAATTGAACAATGGAAACTGTAAAAGGGGGAAAAGAACAAAAGATCCCTACTCCCCAATGCACAATTGTACCATATTAGACAAAACAAGTGGGCCATTTGGATGAGCTCCCAACCAAAAAGGGTTGATGACCCATGTTTTTTTTTCTTACCCTCTACCGACCACAAAACCAACGGAATAAAGCTACTAAACACCACATGGAATTCTCTAGCTAAAAGTTTTTTTTTTTTTTTTTAATTAAATATATTGTAAAAATAAAAAATAAAAAAAACCTAAATAAAGTAATATAGTAGACCACATCTCTTGACCCTTTATCATTTTGTCCCTCACCTTCCTACATCTTTTTCATATTTGACCTAGAGATAGAGTGAGAGAGAGAGAGAGAGAATTTTTTAATTTTTTCAATAATTAGGAATGGTAAAATTTTGTTGCTGAAATTTAAATTTTATTATTACCAGTACATATTTCACCTTGCAAAAATTTAATTAAATAGTTTAGCAAAAATAAAAATAAAACCGAAGGATTAATTAATTAAATTATGAAAATAAATGTATTGATTAGTAATATAGTTTAAGAAAACATGTCCCCCAAATTGCAAGCATACAAGTTCAAGATTAAGTTGGCTACTTTTTCACCAAAGTCCTTTTTTTTAATTATTTTTTTATGATATTCAATATATAATAGTAGGTTTTATAAGAAAATAAATATTCAATAATCATTTTGCCATTACTATATATACAAATTTTATACTTTTACTAATTAGGTAATAAAAAAGAATTAAATTAAATTAAATTATTAAAATTTTCAACTATTCACCAATGAAATGAAGTATGGTAGGAAAGAGGATTTGAATTGAATTCTGTCGTTATCGTCAGGTTATATATGCAATCAAAGCCAAACTTTATTTGTTATGCCCAAAAGACAACTTTCATGGAGAGAAGGAAAGGACCTTATTAATTAATTCCCATCCCACCTTAGCAACACATATAGTCAGTCACATGCAGCAGTGACAATTGTCACACATGCATTGCAGCTCGAGCTCTATATTTTCAAATCCAAAACTAATCAATTTTATTTTAATTAGATTAGACTTTGGGTGAGTTTTGTAATTATGTAAATAATTTTAATACTATTAAATTACATACCATTAAATATCATTACTTAAGTTAATCAAAAAAATACCATTATAGAATATGATGTAATAAAAATTAAGCCTCATTGCCATAATATTATAATTAGACAGGAAATTTTGGAAGGGAGAGGGAGAGAAGGGGGGGCTGTCAAATGATCAGTTCCATGCAGGGAATGTGCAGAACATGCTGTACATTTCATGCTGCTTCACTGTCTCACCCTTTGTCACATGTCTATCTCTCCCTTGCCAAAAGCAACTATCCAAAATCTCTCTCTCTCTCTCTCTCTATCTCTTTCTTTCACCATGTGCCAACCCATGTGCTTCTCTTTTCCCTCTCTTTCTCTTCCAATTGAGGCTTTGCTGGCCCATATCACCTTCACATGCACCCTTGGGGGAAGCCACTCTCTCTCAATTGCAACTTGCTCACTACTTACCCTTTTTTCTTCCCCTCTTCTTCAATTGACTGAATTACCCTTGGGATCCTCAATTTTATCTAAATTCCCTCTTTCCTTTTTATTATATTTAAGAAAAGGAACCCTTGTCTTGCTATACTTTGTGGTAAATATAATAATGTTGTGACTTGTTTGTTCTGAGTTAACTTTTCTTCTACACCTTTTTTTGGGTACTTGATTTCATTATCAATTAACTAAATTATATAATTATTAAGCAATCTTAGGATCTTCATTTGTTGTTTTTTTTTTAATATTTGTCTCATTTTAATTTGTCAATATAATGTTGAAGATATCATAATTTACAATTAGGAGGGCAAGCCAGAGAACAGATTTATTGGTAATATTGATAACACTTAGGGGTAAAGTGGGAATAAAAAAAGATAGAAATGTGGTATAGTCCTATAGTTTGGCATGTGCCGATCCAGATAGGCAGGCTTTTGCTGGCAAGTGAGAGTCCTCACACCTTCAGTCCTTCCTGGCTCGCAAGTTGTGCCCTTGCCCTGCTCCTCTCTTCCCGCTTTTAACCTTTCAAGTGAAATACGAAACTGGTGTCGTTTTCCATTCGCAATTCCAATAATAACCTCAACTCTGTACAAAAATATCTACAGTAGTAGGACCTGATCCCACTAAATCAGGACCCCACAGTTCAATATCATAGGACCCATCAAAGACAAATTTACTGTTAAATGATATGGACCATTAAATCTGTCTATCTTGCAGATTTTCCGGTTCCCTTGTCCAACTCCTTCCCTATTTTTTTTTTTTTAATATAATATTTGGTTTTTCATTTTCTGTTTGTAATTTCTATTATTTGATTATCATGTGTCTACCAATCTTTTCCTCCCCGAATTTTTCCGGCTGTGCATAGGAATTTTAATTCTCTAATTATTTGTATATAGTTTATTAGTAGATTCCATATTAACATAATAAGTGAAAATGCAATAAAAATAAAATAATTAAATAAAATTTGTGGGCACATTTTCAACTTTGATTTCATTGTTCAATTATGCTATATAGTTCAATTATAAGATTTCCAAATTTTATTTTTGAAAAAAAAAAAAAAGGAAAGGAAAGGAAAGATTAATTCAAAACAAATCCAGAAGAAAAATAAATAAAAGAAAAGAAAAAAAGTGCAAGAGGAGAGGATTACAGGAAATAATGAGACAAACAAAGCGCCAACAGTGGTACTTCCGTAATAAAACACAAACCAAGTGGCAATTACTAAACCCCCTATTACTTAAACCACGATTCTGTTCTTCCTTGCCCTATAACAGAGACTCATCGATCTATTCTTTCTCTTTCTCTGTAAAACACATAAACCAGAGGCCATGAGTTCAGTCTCAAAGATTTCACTAAGAAAGACACCAAGAAGAAGAAGAAGAACATCAACTTGTCAAAGAAGAAGACTACATGCACGTGCTTGCAAAGCTAAAAGAAGCACCATTAATGGAGGACGCACGTGTTTCTCCAAGTCCAAGGTATCGGAGAAGCTGGAAGCTCTGAAGAATCTCATTCCAGCCAACAATGGAGAGACTGTAAAGGCTGAGCAGTTGTTTCAAGAAACTGCAGATTACATTGTCCTTTTGAGGACCCAAGTCTTTGTTTTGCAGAGATTGATTGAGTTCTATGGATCTACTACTCAACCTGACAATAATATGAATAATGCTGCTGTATCATAATTTCTTGCTAACTTTATTTGTTAGTGAAAAAGAAAAAAAAAATGTCATCTTGCTGTTTTTTTTTAGATTTTCTTTTTTTTTTTTTTTTTTTTTTTTTTGAAAAATGTTTCTTTGTTAATTTGGTTGAAGGGAAAGTCGAAAAGAAGAAATTAAGTTTTGCAATTTGTTAATTATTATATAGTATAGTGCTCACAACCTTTTGAAAAGCTAGTCCTCATGTTTCTGCTTTTTCCCTTCATTTTATTTTAATTTATTAGCAGAAAAAATTAAGTATTATATATATTTAATTGGTTTATTAATTAATTCTACATTAAATGTTCAAATTTGTAATTTTATAATTCAAAATTTATCAATTATATACATATATATTTTTTTCAAAAAATAAACAAATTTACAAAAAATATATATATATAACGTTCGTAGTATATAATTTAAATATATTTTAATGAAAAATTGATAAATATATTTCAGTTAATTAGGAAAGTACGACTTTGCAAGACTAAATTGTCTCGTGTAAGGGAAGTAGAAATGCCGGTTTTATGGAAAATTGAATTGATGATGCAAATTAAATGAGAAGAGTTTTCTTATCCCCACCACCAAACGAGGCCTTAGATTTCAACATCAAATATATTCTTAGGAAAGAAAAGATGTATACATATTTCCAAGACTACTATTTCATCATGTTTCTGCATTTGCAACCTGTTATAGGACTGGAGATAGTTTTTGTTCAGTATCATAAGTTTTTTACCTAAAATGGATAATTAAAAAAGAAAAGGAAGGATTGAGAACGAAAGATGTTAAGTATAGAAGAGGATGGAGGTAGTGTAAGGATGGTTAGTGACAGTGCACATAGTTGAGCTTGACAGAAGTTGCAGTGCAAAGAGAGTGGGTCTGTGGGTGCCTTCTGATATTTGGCATAACATCTAACTGAAAAAATGGCCACCTCTCTCTCCTCCTCCTCATTGCCTGTAACTTTGATTGTCATGACAGTGACAAGTTACTCTGCTGCTAAAGAAAACCCATGTGCCAAAGCCAATTTTTAAGGGACTTTTGCGCTTTTTTTTTTCTTTCATTTGTTTATTTTTATCATTTTCCATTTATAATATTTTTTGTAAAAGATATCATTTTGAGATGTGTTAATTTGAATTTTTGATTCATTGAAGAATTCAATTCACCCGAACAACATTAGGGATTACACAATAAGAATATTTCTTTTCTCAAGTGAAAATTCTTATAATCGAAAAAAGTTGAACTTGAAACCTCTCGCTCTTCACACAAATGGAAAGACCAATCAGACAACATCCGAACGACACATTTAATAATTTTTAATTATATTATTTTGTGAATAATAGTTTAAAAAAATAAAGGGAAACAGATACCTAGGGTGCGTTAGATTGCATATTAGTGTGTAATTATAGGCTAATAATGATGTGAGTTAGGGAATAATAATCAAATATGCGATTGAAAAAGGAAAAGGAAAGCAGAAAAAGAGTTTGATGTCTTTAATTAGTTAGTTATTGCTATTATTATTAAGCACCCAGTTTTTATGATGAAGGGTATGGTGACTTAGAGGCAGAAAAAGGAAAGGTACTCATGACCACTGACCAGTGAGGAGTTCATTGGCGCCAATTCACTGATAAAGCATAAAATAAAAAAAAAAAGAAGAACCAAAGGAATAATTGACCAATTAGAAGGAACTGAAATGTGCATTCATATATGCAGTACATGTAATTAGAGAAACCAGGTCACTTTGTACCCTAAACATCCATGATTCGAGGATCATTGAATTATGATACAGAGCCATAATTAAGGAAACTCAAAGGAACAGAGACGGAACTAGAAAAAACAATTAAAAGAGATAAAAAAAAATTTTGGGAAATATAAATAAAATGAAAATGCAAGGTATAACTCAAAGTTTTTAGTTACATTTTATTATTCTTAAACTCTGTGCCGACACAGATGCAATGGATTTGATTTAATCATCTGTTATATATATGTATGTAATCGTGGTCCTTCATTTTTTTAAATAAATAAATAAATAATTTATGGTCCCCAACATCTTGAACCGATGATAGTGAAAAGCCTTCAGTTGGAATCTCAAGTTACATATGCATGGATAGATTTTCCAGTTATAAATGAAGATTCAGAATCAATTGAGTTGATCCTAGTTAAAATGTTTAATAGTGTAATTTTATAAGTTAAAAGTGTTTGATGGATCGAAGTAAGAGTTGAAAAAGGTGAAAAAATATAAGGATTAACTGTGTATTGAGTCAATTATTCCTCATCAATTAGCTTCTGGATATTAGAAATGGAGGACAGGATTGCAGCTGATGCAAGCCAAAAGACTGCCTTTCTGTATTTTTCTCTTCTCTGCAACTTTAAGAGAGAGACCATCCCATGCTCTCTCATCAGGAATTATGAAAGTAATCTTTTCAACTTCAGATACTGTCAATGAGCTCTTCGAGCTTTCTTGGCGTGACTCTAAAGGTTGCTTCAGTTAACTGACTAAGTCATTCCTGTTTGCCAGGGTTCCATCTCATCTGGGATTGAAACTAAACAGATTTGACGCAGAAGATGATCTTTTTCTGCTAATGCATTCAATACTCTTTTGTCATTGTACTCTATGTTAACAAATGTGACTCTGAAGCCTTGTTTTACTAAGCATTGCGAAAGTTCCACCGAAGGAACCACAGTCCTTTGCTTTTCTTCCTTTTTGAACTTTTTGCAGGCGTTATGTGCTATTTCATTACTAGTTTCGTGCTATTTATATAGGAGAAATTACTGAAATATTCAATAGTTAATTCCCATGGGATTGTCTTCTTGTTTGTGTGTTGATCTGCATTTGAATGTAACTATAAACTTTATATCTGCCATCATTGTTTTTCTGATGAGGTAATCAAGTTGTTTTTTCTTTTTGTTTTTTGACTTATTTGCTTCTGTCTGGTTTATGACTTATGTATGATATCTGTTGTTTTTTTCTGTTGGTTCCATGCTTAACTTCATTATCAATAATTCTTGTAGAGTACTAAAATAGTCAATCAGGTGTTACCACCATTGCTATTGTCTTCAGGTTTATCATTTGTAAATGTATTGTAAAGCAGACAATATACAGAAAAAGAAAATTCATATCAAACATTAAAATGCTTTCAACAGTATTATTGTTCTTAGCTGCAATCATACAGTGGAATGGAAAGATTAAAGCTTGAATAAACCAAAACTACATGCTTTTAAGCCTTTATCCATTCAATGAAATTATTGAAATTCTTGTTGGAATAACCATCTTCTCCGACACTTGTATTAGCTGTTTTTTTAAATTTTGAAGCCCTTTCCAGAACCTTTTCATCACTCAGCACTTGTTCCACCTTATTCTTAATTTCATCTCTTGTAATAATCCCACCTTCATTTCTGTTAAATTTCAATCCCACTTTCCAAATATCACAAATGTAATTTTCATTAAGAAATTGGTCGGCAAAATATGGCCAGCACAAGAAAGGGACTCCATTAGCTACACCTTCCATTGTAGAATTCCAACCACAGTGGCTCAAGAAACAAGCGATAGAAGGATGAGAAAGAATCTTCTGTTGAGGGGCCCAAGTCACCATCTTCCCATAGGTAGCTACTCTCTCTTGGAATCCTTCTGGGTAAGCATTTCTGTCGGTAGTAATATCCGATCTCACAACCCACAAGAATGGCCTACCAGAAAGTTCAAGTCCTAGTGCTAATTCTTGGAACTGGGTTTTCTCAAAAAGAGTGAAGCTGCCAAATGCAACATAAATTACTGATTTAGTTGGTTGCTGGTCCAGCCATTTTAAACAAGCTGAATCTTCAAGCCAGAAATAGCCCAATGGGTCTGCTTGTCGATTGCTTGCCAGAAGCGGTCCTACGGGTAAAATCTTAGGAGACAATGTAAAAGCTCCACGTTCAAGTTCATATACCGAATTACAAATTATCCTGTCTGCCAATTTCACAGCCTTGTTGTTTTCAACTGAGACATCAAATATTACTTTCTGTGTAGTCAAGTCACCAATACAAGCCCATACTAGTTCTGCAGTTTTTATAGCAGGCATTGTTGGAGCCAACCGAATCATCTGGTTCTTCAGTGGAGATCCTTGACAAATTGAAAATTTGAAACATGTGGTTACATATTTAGGCCATTACTAATGTTATGCAGAATTCAATTACTAATCCAAATAGCTTGTTTTATACATTGCAGTAAAACAGGTCGAAGGTTTATAATAGAAATTCTTACCATTGTTGTCAATGACTCCATCATCAATTAAAGTTGGTATTGCCAATGACAAAGAAAGTAATGCAGCTGAGGCAGGCCAAAAGGCAGCTCGGCGAATTTTCATCTTCTCTGCCACTTGAAGAGCCCATCCCATACTTCCATCAGCTATAATACAAGTAATCTTTTCAGTTTCTGATGCATTTATTCTGTCAACTAGCTCCTCTAGCTTTCGAGGCATCACCTTTAAAAATGCTTCAGTCAACTTCCCTAAATCATTTCTGTCTTCCCAAGGTTCCAACCCATCTGGGATTGAAACTAGACTAATATGATTCCTAATATAATCCTTATTCTCCAATGCATTCAATACCCTTTTGTGATTATACTCAGTGTTCATAAATGTCACTTGAAATCCATATTCCGCTAATCGCTGCGAAAGCTCCATTAAAGGAATCACATGGCCTTGTGCAGGATAAGGTATAGCTAAGATATGAACTCTGCTCATATCTTTTGATTGTTTTTTTTTTTTTTTTTTTTTTCACTGCTTATTTTGCTTTATATAGAAGTCTGGGAATCGTCTTTATTTGCATTGCTGCTCATTTGAATCTTGAAGTTAAGAATCTTTGCAATCCAAGTTTGTGTTTTTAAATATTTGTTGTTATGCTATTGCTTCTTAGCTATTTTTGGTTTACTGATTTGTTTTTCACTTGCTCTCAAGTTTCACTCTTTTGTTTCTTGTTTTTGCTTTATGCTTAATGTCTTTTATCAACCATTCTTGTAGATGATACATAGATATATACATTGAGAAACTTGCAATTTAAAATGACAAGAACATGATTTCTTTCCAGTAACAAATACCTGTCACTGCAAAAACTAGGAGAACTTTGTTTTTCACACCCATTGATATAACATATTAGATCACTTTTCAGATTAACAATACATTTTATTTATTTCTTTATTTTAACATTAAATTTTTTTAAGTTAATTGTTTTTATTTTCATTCCAACCAAATAAATAAAAGACATTCTAAACCCATTTATAGAAGTTAGCTACGAATACTGTAAATAAAACCACCAATGATTGGTTATCCCTAGCCCCTCTTTGAAACTTTCGAGTCAGACTAAAAGACCCGAAAAGGCCACAAGAAACAAACCACCTGCAGGTGAGGACCCTAAATGGTCACCATGCATGCTCCAACACTGGTGGATTTCACTTTATGCTGAAAAATAACTAACAATAGCACGTTTAATTCACTCTAACGAACATAACTGAATTATGCAAGCATATTACTATTACAAATGTTTGATACGAGGAAGCAGGAACCTATCAGTAAGAACAATGTCACAAGACCTTCAACAGAAACTATGTCCATGACTCCATATGAATTGATGACTACAAATAAGAAAACATTTACAAATTTCGAATATGTAATTTTAATGATGAAACTCAAAGTCAGAACAACACCGTGGATAGACAGCTCGAAGTCTTTTCCATAGACATCATGCCTGATCCGATAGAGCTAGGTGCCTTGTATCTTAGCTTCGTCATCACAGTTCAACACCTTCACTTCCAATCAAGCATGTCTAATAACCACAATACCTCCTCCCTGGAGTTTGCAGCATCACGGAAATCCATTTCAATCCCAAAAACATCGATAACACCCTCATCTCTTCCATCGTCCATGAAGAGTAAGGAAATCCATGCTCGGATACCGGGAATGAATGGGTGTGCCGGGGAGAAATCAAGGTACTCGAATGCCATAGCCCTATAGGCTGATCGATCTATATATTCAAACATAGATCTATTAATTACACTAGCAACTCTGTTGGAATCTTTGCGCCCTGCAAGCACTGAAACACTAACAGTCTGGCTCAAAGGGATTTTGACCCTTGGCTCAAGAGGTAGAGTCATTTTATAATCAGGACCTTCAAGGTGAAATTTAAGTGTGTCGCAAATTCCAGGCGGTGGGACTTTGATTCCGGACAACAAAACAGGGCCAGGGACTACTTCTGAGAATATCAAATTTTCATTGTTTTCATCAGTCCAAATATCGATGAAAAATTCTAAATCGTCAAAAGAAAGCCTTGGGGGAAGCAGGGATTGACGATGCTGTCTTTTATTAAATATTTGATATAGCTTGTAGTAGGTTACAGTGGGAGGGTTAGGCCTCTTGCAAATTGAAGGCCACCTCTTGGCACATAGGCATTTCCAAAAGTAATCATCTTGGGCTATATCTCTCCACTGTTTGCAAACTACCATACAAGAAGCAAGGTCTATGCCATCCAGCAATGGAAAAACAGCCTTCAGGACTTCGTCATATAACATTTTCAGATAGCCAAACAACAATTAAAAGCAGCTATACCCCTGTAACATTTACAGCTTTTAAAGCACCTAAATGCACTAGAACCTGAAGATTTCCCTGTGCAAAAAAAAAAACATAATACATCATTTAGATAAAAACCAACTCAGCTAACAGCTTTCAAGCTCAAAACTAAGCATGATGAAAGTAGAAAACAAAGTTACATAACCTGCACCATTTAGATGCTAGAAACAGTTGATACAAGTTCAATAAAGCTGAACTAATCAAAATGGATATTTCAACTTTTTTTCCATGGATCAAGATTTCTATCTGAAAAATGCTCAATCTATGCTATAATTTCTACTAATTCAAATGTTCAGTTCTTTAGTGCTTCTGATAAAAGGAGCTAAAGGCTCACTATTAAAACTAAATAAATCACAGGTCTTATTTTTGTACTAATGCAATCTAATGAGGTAGATTACACTTGGGCTAAGTTTGGATGAGCCATAATCTAACATAACATAATATAATCAAAGGAAAATGTCTTTGGTTACATTCCATTAAAAGCTCATCAAACATAGCCTCAAAACCATCTATGCCCACTTAAATAATAAGCATATGAAGAGAGGCACACAAAAGACAAAACAAAAATGTGGAGCAGGGATAATACCTAACCCAACAAAGTTGACAATCAAAAAATTACGTTGATCTCATACTTATATTTCAAATCCAAAACAAAAGCCCGACAAGTAGATTTATAATTTTGTTGCAAAATTTCGTAGAAAAATCAGCTCCAGTTGTTAAACAGCACGATTGATCAGAGTTATGACAAGAACTCCCAAATCAAATCAAACATCAAGACAAACTGCAGCAAGATTAAAAAATCATCTCAGAATACAATATGAACTGAAATCATGTGCAAGTAAACTATCATTAGCTAAAATATTAATTACACTAAAAGAATAGGCAAATTTTGGCCCATTACTACAAAGCAATAAAAGCCTACACAACTTTCGATCCACTCAATGATAAGGAAAACCAAATGAAAACATTATCAAGGTCACAAATTTAACCAGAAGAAGTATAAAAATTTTGATCTTTACGTACAAAGCGCAATCCTCAAAAAAAAAAAAAGCACTAAAAATTAAAAAAGAACGATAAAATTGATTATCATAAAAAAATTACAGGAACGAACCACAATTCCAATTCAATAGATCAATAACTAAAATCTGCAAAAGAAAAACAGAGATAAAGAGCATATAAAAAAAGAGAGCACACTGGGAGAAACGGAGATCGGAGATGAGATTAAAACGGTACCTAGGCTGTTGCAGAGATGGTAAAACCCTTTGTATTGTGATGTTAAAGCCAGAGAACGATCTTCTGGTCTTGAGAGAGAGAGAGACAGAGAGCGAAAAGTGAGGCGTCAGATACAGAATCTGTGAGCGATTATTTCTTTCTTCTGTAATTAGAGCCTTCTGTCCTACGCATGACTAGCTGAAGTAAATGGTAATTGCAAATTTGCAATGTGGTCTTCAAATTCGTACCATGTTTTCCTTTTCATCCTTCAACTTTTCTTTAATATCAAAAAGCTCCTTCGGGTTTTGGATTTTCTACTTTTGTGTGTATATTTTAATTTCTTATTACGAATATTCCATGATAAAATTTCCGTTTAAAATATTGACAAAAGCTATAAATATTCATAATAACAATTAATTTGTTAATTGATTGGATATTAAAATAATAATTTTTAATCTTTTATATCTCGATTTTTTTTTCCTGAAGAACTTACAACATATAATTTTTTTAAAAAAAAAATATTAGTTTTATATAATTTAAGTGGTGAAATATTTTATTGTATATTTTTTTACAAGTTTTTCTTTATGCAGGAAAGTAATGCATCTCCATTAACTTAAAAATATGTTTTCTTTAAATAACAACTTAATGAACATAAATTTGATTGTAAATTAATATAATTTATTAATAAAGAATATTTTATTTTTAAAATATTTTAATTCTTCTAATAATTAGGTTTTCTCAGCTTTAATATGAAATATATTTTCAATATACATGCAAGAGTAAAAATGAAACATTCCTGTTCCACTTCCTCTTCCTTCTCGCATCCCGTTCTATATATAAACCTCTGAAGAGTGAAAACACAATATTCCCTCGTACCAAACAAATATCAATTTTCTTTTACAATTCTTAATTTGATGTAAGAATGGAAGGTGGTGTAGAGACGGAGCAACTTGTTCTACCATCTGGGTATAGGTTTATTCCTACGGATAAAGAACTAATTCTTTATTATTTGAAGAATAAGATACTGGGTTTGGATCTTCCTGCAAATATAATCCCCACCATTGATGTTTTCTCCTGCAACCCAGATCAGCTTCCATTGAGTAAGTTAATTTCCTCATCTTTTATCTAACTATTATTAGGGATAACCAGTGTGTTAAGCTAGCTTTAGATTAAGAATTGCGTTTGGAATGGCTTAACTTGATCTAGGATTTGCGAACCTTTTACAGATGAATTTAAATATGGAAGGTCCAACGAATGGTATTTCTTTTCCAACAGAAGAAAAGGCACAATCTTGACGGAAGATGGTTACTATTCTGTCTCTTCAAGGAGGTTCGTCTATAATCAGAATAAACTTATTATTGGTTCAGTACGGACACTTGATTTCTACCATGGAAGGCCTGTCATAGGAACCAAATCTCAATGGTGTGTACATGAGTTCAGAGCTAACCCCAGATTGTTTCGTCTTACAGAAGAAAAGGTAATTTTAAATTTGACTGTGTTTTTAATTTTTTTTTTTTTTATGTGATTTGTGAATTTTAATGCCTCCTGATCATTAAAAAATGTAAATTTCTTGCAGATTAACAATCTCGTTGCTTGTAAAATTGTTCGTAAAGATCTTGAACTCAAAAATCAAATGGAAAAGAGGACGGAAGATAGAGAATTCGAAAATGATACATCACAGTATGAGACAGGAAATGTAGAATCAGATTAGAAGTTAATTTTTCAAATGATTAATTTTCACTAAAGCCTAACTCTGAGTAGGAGGGAGAGTGGACTAAATTTATGTTCGGAAAAACTTACATTACTTTTTTTATATAAAAGAAAAATAAAATTAATTTTTCTCTGTAAATTTATTTTTATAGTTTTTTATTTTTCTTGGAAGAGAAAATTATTCAAATTCTTTTCCTTTAAATTCCTTTTTTATTTTCAAATCAAATAGTTTTTACTTATTAATATTAGTTTAGTTTTCTTTTTTCTTTCTCCTATATAACATTATTTGAAAATATAAAACAACTTATTTTTTTATAATTATTATAAATTGTGTTGAATTGTATTATAATTCTTACGTCTATTATTCTAAAATCTAAAATATTGCCAAGTGGAAAATTGAATTAGAATTCTAACATTCATTATTTATAATTCAAAATAATGTAAAGTGGTAAATTGTGTTATTTACACTTAGTTTTCATATAAGCAAATTTCTTTGCTTTCAAAAATTGAAACCCTAGATGGTAAGACATGCTCATCAAAATCAAAGAATTTAATCACATGGGATGTGCATCATTACTAACCCTTGGATCATCTTACCAATGCCTAAAAAAATTTGACTTCCCTTGGCAAATTGGATAACCATCACGTCGGACGTGGGCCATGGGGCTTCCTTCCATCTCTTTTGTTTTTTGTGCTTCACGTGACCCATAGATGCAATGCAAATCGGTAATTTTAATTTTTTAAGATGGAATAGAGGAATTTTTGTTAAAAAGAAAAGAAACTACATTATAAGTACAACTAAATGAGATGGAAGAAAAATAAAGACCGTAATTTTTATTTATTCAATTTTTGAAAAGGCAAACATTATAATTATAAATATGGCATAACCTATAAAAATACTTCAACATTCGTAATTTATTACAACACCGCTTTAAACTGACCTTTGTCGCTCAGACATTCAAAATTAAAAAAATTTATATTATTATCACCCTAAATTCAAATTCTACTAGAGTTTTGAATAAAAAATAATTAAATTAAGTCTTACATAACCACTATTGAATTAACTTAATTCAAGTTGTCAAAATAGTGTATTTTGACACCATATACACCGTTTTCAATAACTAATTTTTTCCCCCTAAAATCTCTAATCTTAAGGCACTTCCCTTGCATCCATAAGCATCATCCAGCTCAATGGTGTCAACGCCATATCTCCCTCAAGCTCCTCTCTCTTTACCAAATTCTTCGCCTATCTCTTCACCACCTCCTTCACCTTTCTCTTCGACAATCTCACTTTCTATTGATCATTTTCCTTACTAGCACGTGTGTTCCATATCCCAGCTTTTAGAGGTAAGTTCAAAATGGCTTTTGAACCATGAAACTTGAACGCTGCCTGATCGTAGGCTTAGGCGGCTTCAAATAGTTGTGTTGAAGGTTCTTAGCCACAATCGAGTGCTTTTCTAGTTTAGGTATTGGATCTCCACTACGTATTTGCGCCACGGTCTCTATCGGACTCCTCTATAATGCCTTTTCTCTTCTACAATAGAAGCGTCCAATTCAGCTTGAACTTGTTGCTCGCTCAGTTCAACAAATTGAATGAGTATCTTGTACTATGACTTTTGATTCGCCTAAGACCTTGAACCAACAGGTGATATTTGAGGTTTTGATTCAAATTTAAAATTCTGAACGTGATGTGTTTTAGGTTTTGATTCGAAATCATTGAAATTATTGGGTCAGTTAAGATAATGTTGGGTCGATTAACAAAGGAAGAAGAAGAAGATGCGATTAGGTATTTGGGCTACTACAAAGGAAAAAGAAGAAGGGAGAGGAGAGAAACGAGAGAGTGAAACGGTGAGTATGGTGCCAAAATAATGCGTTTTAACACCTTGGATTAAGTTAAACTAATTATAGTTATGTGGGACCCAATTTAATAGTTTTTAATTCAAAATTCTAATAGATTTTGAATTTAGGGTGATAATAATATAAAAATTTTAATTTAGAGTGTCTGAAAAACGAAGGTCAGTTTATAGTGATATTGCAATAAGTTACAAAGTTCGGGGTAATTTTATAAATTAGGTCTATAAATATACTAAAACCATAGAAAAACTTATATCGTAGACTAATTTTTGCAAACAATGAACTTTCTTCTTATTTTTCAATTTTAAATAGCAAGTTAATAGTAATTCTTTTAATTAATTTTTCACCCTTGAACTTTTATAGAAAATTTTGTTTATTATACATGATTGTTTATTTATTTATTTAATAGTCATATATTATTTATTTATTTAATAGTGATATATTGTTTATTCACATTGTGGATTATTTATTAATTATTTTATATGAAAAAATAAATTTATATTAATATATTAAATACTGAAGATAATTTATATATATATATATATATATATATATATATATATATATATATATATATATATATATATTATCTTGATAAAGTGAGTATCTCAAAATATAAAACAACTCATTTTCTTACCATTCTTAAAATTGTGTTAGAATTCTAATATCTGCCAAATGATAAATTATACTAATTACGCTTAACTTTTTTATATTGCAAACTGCTCTACTTATATATATATATATATATATATATATATATTATTTCTTGTGTCATGTGGGAAAAAGAAAAGCATTCTATATCTAGAAAATGAAAGCATTTTCTTCAACGGACAAGAATGCTTAGTCTATTCTTGGAATTTGTACCTGATTTATTTTACTTCATAATTTATTATTACATAATTGAAGTTTGATTTTTCTCTTTTTTTTTTTTTTTTTTTACAAATTAAAATTTGAAGTGTTAGTACTTAATACACATTGAAATGAATCCGACGTATACAACGAAGGCTAAGTTCTTCAATCTTGTAATTCAACAGTCACAAATTGATGGAAGGGCACTGACTTTGCAGAAGCAAACTCATCTCGTGCTTATTAATTCCCTTTCGTCGACCTACCTTTTACCTAATTCCACGCAATTTACTGTTCAAAAAGTGAAAAAAAAAGATTAAAGCAAGACTTCTCATGATCAATTTACTTTCAGAAATTTGTACGGGAAACTTTGAGATTAATTTTGGATCATAAAAATGGAAATTCGAAATTAAATTCAAAAAGTGAGATTAAGTTGGTTAATGACTCTCTCATGACTTTATTGATATGGAAAAGCTCAATTTTTTAAAATAATTGGATATGGTGCAAGTTAAATGAGATAGACTGAACGACCAACCGTCCGAGCCAACTGGTTTCAAGGGTTCGCGCAGCCTTCAATCTTGATGATTGTCCCATGTTTGTTACGAGAAACTGGTTTCAAGGGTTTCTGATCTCAGATCTAATTCCAAATAACAGAGTTATAGCAGTTTCCATGTGCTGTTTATATTGAATCTTTAATTATTTTCCTGTTTGGATTGAAGTCCTACCTTCCTGTTTAGAGTAAAGTCCTACTTCATGTCATCAAGTACTTAATTCTCTGACTTATAGATTCAGAAGATCCATAGAATTCTTTCCTATTCAACTTCCTCTTCAATCTTTTGTACCGTTCTATATATAAACCTCTCAGAACACAGAGTTTCCTCGTACCAAGATCTCAATTACTTCATAAGCTAAATTATTCAAATTCTTCAATTTTTTTAAACTGATTTAAGAATGGAGCAGCTTTTTCTACCACCTGGGTACAGGTTTAGACCAACAGATTCCGAATTAATTCTTTATTATTTGAAGAATAAGATATTGGGAAAAGAACTTCCTGTCAATATAATTCCCACCATTGATGTTTTCTCCTGCAACCCAGATCAGCTTCCATTGAGTAAGTTCAATTTCTTGATCTTTTATCTTTTCATTATTAGCTGTGAATAATCAATTTTTTGAGCTAAGTTGTGTTAGGTAGCAACGACAAGATGACTTTGAACTAGCGTTTTGAACGCATCCGTCGAATGACAGCTTCTCAACTAGCGTTTTTTAAGTGTTCCTTCGATGCGTTTCAACTTATGTCCGATAATATAGCATTTAAATTTCTGTCTGATAATGTTTTTGAAGTGTCCATTTAATAACATAGCCGTCTAATAATATAGCATTTCAACTTTCAACCGATAACATAGTCTTTGAACTCTTAAAAGCTACTAAAAGTCTGTTTAGTAAATTTAGTTGTTCTAAGGTCTGTTCAGCAAAATTAGTTGTTGTGATAACTGTTAGTTTTTTTTTTGGCGTTTAACTATTTTGAATAGCATTTCATGAAACGCTAAATGTTATATGAGTTAACTTTTCACAAAAAACTATCTTAATCTCTAAAGGCTAATCCAAATGTTATGTTACTAAACAACTTTTTAAATAGCGTTTAGCGTTTTGACTAGTCAAAACTCTAAAGCTATTTAAAAAGTTATTGCCAAACACAGTCCTAATAGTTGTTAAATGTCTTAATGACTGTCTACTATTTTACTAATGATTAGTTGTGTTGTTTTACTAATGAAGCGTCGTTTCATTAATGATTAACCATTAAATATTAGGTTTTAATTGTTAAAAATCATATAGCACTTTTAGTGTTTCATATAAATATGTGTTTTATTAACTTTTTAACATGAAATTAAGGAATAAAATAAAGACAAACAATGAGTACATATATTATAAACAAATTATAAAACAATAACGTTTATTTAGCTATTAAATGCTATTAAAATAATCAAAATAACTAATTTTATCAAATATATTTTTAGAGCAGAGTCTAGCACAAATTGTTTTTACATATATAATATTATTGAAGTGAATATATTATTTTTATTTTAATACATTACATAAATAAAAAATATTTATTCAACTTTCTAAAATAATGTTTAATAAAAAAATTATTATTTCAAAATAATTATAAACAAAATGCTTACAAAAAGTATTAATTTGAAAAAACGTTATTAGTAATTATTTTTATTTTCATACTACTACTTTTACTTATTAGGCCTGTTGTAAATCATGCCACCTCCACTTTGGTGAATTTGTCATGTTTATTTGTAGCTGGCAATATTTTTTTTCTTCAACGGCTAACTTGAATTTAAATTTCTGAACCTTTTACAGGTGAATTTACGTATGGAATGCCAAACGACCGATATTTCTTTTCCAACAGAAGAAAAGGCAGAATTTTAACGGAAGATGGTTTCTATCTTGCCTCTTCTTCTGGATCCATCTACGACAAGAATAAACTTGCTGGTTTTGTAAGAACACTCGATTTCTACCATGGAAGGCCTGATAAAGGAATTAAATCTAAATGGACTGTACATGAGTTTAGAGTTAATCCTCAAGTCTTTCAAGAAGACGAAGATGCTAAAGAAAATGTAAATTTAATTTGCTTTTGTTTTAATTTTTTTTTATGTGATTTATGAATTATAATTTGACATGTTGTATAAATTTGTTAATTCTTTTTCAGATTTTAAATTTTGTTGCTTGCAAAATTATTCATAAACTCGAGACCTCAACGTCTATCACGGAAGAGAAGATAGAAATTGCAGATCATGAATCCGACGACGAGGAGGAGAATGAAACGAAAAATGTTTTATATATGGACAGCAAATACAGAGAATAATTTATGTATTAGATTTTTGGTTATATTAGCGACAAGTATATTTATACAAGTTATTGGTAGAGCTAATTTATTTGGTTTTGTTATGGATTTTATAAACATGTATCTGCATTTTTATTCGAGAATATATGTATTTTTTATCAAATTTATTTATTTTAACGTATTTCAATGGAGATTTTTTTAAAATTAACATTCTTTAGCTGGTTCGAGTGTTTTGTGAAGCCTACCGACTTGGCTTGGATTATTTTTTTCTCAGAATTTTTGCTGATAAAGAATGTAGTTCAAAATTATCCACTGCAATCAAGATGCTTTTCAAGCCAATAAATGGCTCAAATTATATTTAGGAAGCAAATCAACTCTCCATTTGTCAATTTCCAACTAAGCAGTTAAAAATTGAATAAACGTACAATTTAACCCCTCAAATTATATTCAATGTTCAATTTGGTCCAAATTGGCTTTTAGATCATATCCCATGAAAAAAGGCAGTAGTTATACTAGAGTGAAGCATAATTTTAAAAAGAAAAAGTAAAATAAAAATGACAAAAAAACAAACTGTTTCTCTTTGTATTGTAGTCCAATTTTGCAATTCAATGTTTATATATTCTGCATTTATAAGGATAATATAATAACCACAAAATTATAAAAAGGTACCGAAATATAAATATTCATTCATTTCCGACAATGTCTTAAAGAGCTTGAAGGATGAAAAAAAGTAAACTTATATTTTTTATGCTTCTTTTTACTCATGATTACAATGTCCTCATGACGAGAAAATAAAGAAAAGTGAAAAATAAAATTGAAATAAAAAACAAATTGAGTTGATTCATAATTCCTTTTTTTTTTCTTGGTATTTTGCTTGTTTTCTTTTTCTTAATTTCTCTATTCACTTAAATTAGGAGTTGCTGATCAGCCAAAAACAAGAGTGAATTGGTTTTTTTAAATGAAATTTCATGACTTAATTGATCTAAAAATTCAATTTAAAGCAAATTGAATATCAAAAGTAAGTGGAGGGATCAAATGGAGTATTTATCCTCTAAAATTTTCTTAAATTCAAAAGATTTGGAGGTTAAATTCATTTCCGAAAGCAAAGGGTAAAAGGCGTTAACGAGAAAAATATTTAAAATACAACAAACGTCCCCCGCAAGCTGGCTACACAAACAACAAACCAAAGGGCATTTCAGTAACTTCGCCAATCCTGAGCCAGCTAAAACGCTGAACTGGGCAAGTAAAACAGGGTCAACCAAGGGCATTTCCGTGATTTAGGCAGGTTTAGCTCTAATTTTTTCCACACCCATAAAACTAAATCCACTTTGCCCCCCAAATATCCCCGAAAAATAACTTTCCCCGCCATTTGCATCCTCCGTTTCTCTCCCAAATTCTCTCTTTCTAGGGCTCGCAACTCTCTCTGCAACTCAGAAAACCCTAATTCTTCTCTAATTACCCCATACTTCCACATTATTACATTTTTATCACTTCCAAACTACTCTACATCACTCTATATTCATGCTTTTACTGTGCCAATTGTTAACTCACCGGTTTATCAATCGATGAGCAATTCAAATTCACATCCTACCGGCTCCGGTATCCGGGGCATAGGGCTATCGAACACTATTCACTCGGAGATTGCGCCTTGCTTGCCGTTGCCGTCGCTTCCGGTGTTTTGTGGCGCATCGGATCCAAACCTTCGGTTGTTCGATGAAGCTACTGCTTGGTCTTTGAATCGAAGTGAAATTCTCTCTCAGTCTGCTCGTATCGCTGATCTGCTTCGAGAAACCGACGTTTCGTATCTGTAAGAACTCTTATATATTTTTTTTTAGCTATAGTTAAGTTTTATATGAGGACTCGATTCAGTTAACGACTTGATTTCCAATTTGGTCAAATTAAGTCAAAGCAGTTATCAGTTCAACTTCACAGACTTGATTCAGTATTTTTTAACAACTTACGTTGCCATTTCTTAATTAATCCTACTATACATATTGTGGATATTCACTAGATTTACATTTGTTTTCCGATTCTTATATTGATTGCATTATGTTAGTGGTGCTTTGTTTATAGTTATCGTTGTTTTCAGGAACCTTAGACATGAGACGAGGCCATGTCCATCTGAATTTGTGGAGCCTTTAGAGCTTTATGACCAGGTTCTCCAATGTAATCCCCAAGCATTCGAGCATGGAACTCCTCTTCAATGTAATCCTGAAGCATTTGAGCATGTAACTCCTCTCCAATGTGATCCTGAAGTATTCGAGAATGTAACTCCTGGTAAACAAAGTAAAGCACTATTTTACTTTCAGTTTGTTTTTCTGTTACTCATGCATATTTGTTGTTTATGAGTGTACTATATAGGTGAGTGAGCCAATATTCAATTCATTTTCTTCCTAGAAATTTGGATGCATGTTGTTAGGCAGATTAGTGTGAATTATTTAGATTAAGCCTTTAAGCTTAGTATATCTTTTAGTGTGAAAATCCAGTATTATTACTCTAGATATTGTAGACTTTGTAGCAGGAAACTGATGTATTATATTTTTATATGTGGTTGGTTATCTGAGATTACTTGTTTGACTTGGAGCTATTCGTATTGCTCCCGTATAAAACAATGTTAAAGATAGGAAGCATGACCTGCAGATTTTGTAGTAAGTCTTTCGTATGTATATCAAACAATCGAGGATTAATTATTATGCATATACGATCACTTAAAGACCTGACTGGAGGAAATATCTTAGCTTTTATTTTTTGTTTTAATCAGATATGATGTCTCAATTTGGTTGGTAAATGGAATTGGGAGTTAAATAATGAGGCAGCAGAACAGCCTTCATAACTTATTTAAAGGATTTGTTTTTTGTGGTGACAATTAGTCAAAACTTATGAAATAACTAGAAAGACAGGTGGTCAGGTCAAGAAGTGTTGTATTTTACGGGTTTAATTTAGATATATTGAAATATCTTTGGGTGTTTATCTTTGAGGGTATGCTGTCCCATAATTTTGTTTTTCTGTGCTGCATTATCATTTGTACATGAAACTTAGTGTGCTGTGCTTATTGTTTACTGTGCAATTTTCAAGTTTCTCAGGTAAGAAGCAAACTTCTGAAAATACAGTGTTTGAAAGCAAGCCCATTGGGGCAAGTATACCTGTGTTCAATCAAGGTCACACAGAGTATGATGGAACTCAAGATCACCAGCTGAACTACATTCACCAACTCAACTCCATTCCTAATGTAAGTATGCTTTGGAATTCAGCTGCAACATGATTGGTCTTTCTATATTCCTGACATGCAAACTGCAGGACATTGCATCATCTTCAAAAAAGCCAAAAGTCAAGAAGAAGGTTAGTGATGACATACCACCAGTGGTCCAGTCAGATCCTGCTGAGCTTCAAGGTTGGCATTGTGAATAATTTCTTCTCTCGTTTTCTCCCCTTGTTTCTATATATATGCTAAGATTTTGGTGCTTATTCTTTTGTTTAGATGCCATCATTGGAAGCTTCTGTGATATGCTAGAAGACTTCTGTGGTAGATCTGAAATTATGAGTGATGAACGGGACGAAGCAGAGTGGTTGTCAGTGCCTGTTGCTGAACTTAGAATCCTTGTAAATGAAATAATGTCCATACATGCAAAAAAGCTTCTACATTTGGTTCCTGTAGATATTCTAGTGAGGCTCTTACGAGTTCTAGATCATCAGATACACCGAGCTGAAGGTCTGTCTGTTGATGAATGTGATCATGTGAGTTTCTTTATTCTTTTGTTGCAGTTGAGATCTTGTTTATGCATTGTTTCTTTGGGGATGGTGCACCAGTGTGTCCTCCCTTCTTTACTTTCTTTTTTGTCTGGCATTTTAATGTTTGTTAGAAAATCAGATTTCAATTTTATAAGATTTTATTCAGCTTTATTTGAATTCCTTCGCCTTTGTTGAATCGTGTGATCTTAAGCTCTCATATTTGCTGCATGCTATCTTGTTATGTGTCACCCACCTGTTTAATCTTCTCGTTCAGCCACTGACTAGGATAGTTTATGCTGATTTTTGAGCAATGATTTCAAAAGTTCCGTAGAGAATATCGTCAGATGAAAAACCTCAACTGATATGCATGGTTGATTTTGCCAAAGACGTAATGAACTTATCATTCCAGATGTGGAACCTTATTTGTCTCGTATAGATATTGGTTTTTGACATCAATTGTGAAATTGGAAGTATATTAGGAAACAATGGTTTTCTGTCATCGCTCTTCATTTGTGGCACCTGTGGTTTCTCGATTGAAATTGTAATATTTGGGTTCTTTTAAAGAATTTTTTTCATGGGTTTTATAAGTCAATAAATATTGACGTTCATTACCCTGCTGTTTGATGTAGTTATTTGACTTCTGTTCGTAACATTGCAGCCAGATTCAGATGCAATCTCCTTGGTCTTTTGTGCCCTGGAATCCATTCATGCAGCTCTGGCTGTAATGGCTCATAATAACATGCCGAAGCAACTATATAAAGAAGAGGTTCATTCTATATTTGTTCCTTGTTCCTCTTTCCTTCTGGAATTAAGAATGTATCATTGTTGTGCTCTATTTGTTTTCATTTCTGTCCTTATAGTGTCTTTCTTAGGATTTTATATTATTCTAACCTCTGATGGTTGAGTATGGCATTTCCATGTCAGAACATTGAAAGAATTCTTGAGTTTTCTAAGCACCAAATAATGGATGTCATGTCAGCTTATGATCCAGCATATCGTGCTTTGCATAAGCCAAATGACAATGGAGCACCTGAATGTAAGTCTTATGTTTTGATAAAGCTGGAATTTCTATAATTTACTGTGTTCTGAATTTCATCACTTCTCTGAAAAGTATGCAAAATTCTATGTTGTGGCTGTAAAACTTGCTTTATAGCCAAGAATTTGGGAGGGATCCATAAATTCAGATCACAAAATTGAGTATCTAAGATTTTTCAAACCATATATTTTAGTCTTTGGAGAAATTTATACACATTGCTACTACGATTGAGACTCATACAATGTATGTCATTTAACAAAAACAACTCAACCGCTAATTCATGCATATCTATATTTAAGCTATCTAATACATTGTTAAGTAAAGGGTTCAAATGATTCTATTTATTAAAAAAATAACTTTTTTCATCAAGTCATGTGAGAATAATTTAAACATATAACTTTTGACAAGATGTTTGTTTGAACTCTGTTATTAATAGCACAATTTCAATTCTGAAAAGCCTTAAGAAAAACTAATAGTAATATAATAAGAATGATCGCATTCCACGTCTTCATCAATAGTACATGCTTCATATCTGAAGCATGCAAATGCAAAATCTTTGTAGTTTGCAGAAAGATCACTATTAGTACTATTTGATGGTAAATAAGTAAGCAGTCTGATATTTAATTAAATTATTGAACAATAGTGATGGTTTCCATGCAATAGGAAAAATAGCAAAATTTTACTGGGTAAACTCATGCAATGATTTTGATCTTGTTTGGAAACTCAGTTTTGCTTGATTAAAATTCTTATGTACGTTTATAATTGTTTTACGTGATTCTGACTTGTAAAATCAGGTGACTTAATTATCAAGTTTAACGACAATGAACTATAGTTGCAAATAAAAGTAAAGACAGGATGGTGGCCTTTTCAAATTAGTTTGATATAACATAACCTCTTGTTTCCCTTGTTGGGTGTTTTCTTATATCAAATCAATAATTCATTGCATGTAGTATTATCTATATTTCTCTAAATAAATGTCACATTCTTCACCTTTGATTGTCAGTTGATGAAGATGAAGATCTTGAGACTGACAGTGGTTCAGCAAGCAAGAGAAGGCGTAGTCAAAAGAGTGTAAAAATGAAGAAATCAACATTCAACAAGTGTGCTTATCAATAAACTGTTGCTTGATATCGAATATTACGGTGTTTAGTGTCTTGAAATGAGGTTCTTATGTTTGATGATTTTTCTTGATAGGGTCTCTGGCGCTATAAATACTATACTACAGAAACTGTGCACTGTTCTTGGTTTACTGAAAGATTTGCTGTTAATTGAGAGGTTATCTGATAGCTGCATTCTACAACTGGTGAAGACAAGCTTCACAACATTTTTGGTGGATAATATTCAACTCTTGCAATTGAAGGCAATTGGTTTAATTAGCGGGGTAAAGATCTGTACATAATGTTTCTACTTGAGAGCTTGTGCATTTATATTTGGACATGTATGCATGCATACGTAAATGTTAAGATTTCATATTTATCATATTTTTCTTCGGTCTGAGTCTTGAGTTTTTAAATTATTGGTACAGATATTCTATAAATATACACAGCACCGAACATATATTTTAGATGAAATAGTTCAACTTCTCTGGAAGTTACCAGCTTCAAAGCGAGCACTGAGATCCTACCACCTGCCTGATGAAGAACAGAGGCAGATTCAGATGATTACTGCTCTGTTGATTCAATTGGTACACAGCAGTGCAAATCTTCCTGATGCTTTGAGAGAAGCATCGAGTGGCAATTCCATCTTAGAGATCTCTTTGGATGCTAGTTATCCACCCAAATGCCACGAAGCTGTCACGGAGACGTGCTGTCTTTTCTGGACCAGAGTTCTTCAGCGTTTCACAACAGTAAAAAATCAGGATGCTTCTGAACTAAAAGTGATTATGGAAAATCTTGTTACAGATCTACTGACAACTCTGAATTTACCTGAATACCCTGCTTCAGCTCCTATTCTGGAGGTGAGATGCATAAAAATAATATATGCTTAAATAAATTGTTGTTTAACGACACGTCTGCATTACCTGTAGATCTTGTTGGGATGAAATCCAAGAACTGTTGGTTGCAGGTTCTTTGCGTGCTGCTGCTCCAGAATGCTGGGCTGAAATCCAAGGACACTTCTGCACGTTCCATGGCCATTGATCTTCTTGGTACCATTGCAGCAAGGTTGAAGCAAGATGCTGTCATTTGCAGCAAGAACACATTTTGGGTATTAGTAGAATTGAATTCTGGTGATAATAACAATCAGAGTTATCCAAAAGACGTGTGTTGCGTTTGCTTGGATGGAAGACTTGATAAAACACTGTTTATGTGTCAAGGATGTCGAAGATTTTTTCATGCAGATTGCATGGGTGTAAGAGAAAATGAAGCTCCTAATCGGAGTTGGCAATGCCAGATTTGTGTCAACAAGAAGCAACTTCTTGTGTTACAATCATACTGCAAATCACAGAGTAAGGATGAAGGGAAAAAGAATAGTATTCGTTCAGAAAAGAATTCTAAAGCTTGTGATCCCATTACAAAAGTTGAAATTGTTCAACAGTTGCTATTGAATCACCTGCAAGATTCTGTATCTGCTGATGATGTGCACCTTTTTGTTCGATGGTTTGTACTTGAAGCTCTATCCTTAGTGCTTATATATTTCCGTGGGTATTATAGGGAACATGTTTTTGCAGGTTTTATCTGTGCTTATGGTACAAGGATGACCCTAAGTCACAACAGAAGTTGTTTTATTACCTTACTAGACTCAAATCAAATATTGTTGTGCGTGATTCTGGGACTACCCATTCTATGTTGATGAGGGATTCAGTGAAGAAGATTACTTTGGCACTAGGGCAAAATAGTTCTTTCTGTAGGGGGTTTGATAAGATTCTTCATATGCTTCTGGTCAGTCTAGTATTTCACTTCGTCTATTCTTGTATGCAGTACGATTTTGATGGTTATATATTTGTCATTTCCAGGCAAGTTTAAGGGAGAATTCCCCTGTAATTAGGGCCAAGGCATTACGAGCAGTAAGTTGAAAAATTTTTTTTCTTTGATCTGCTAGGCATCGATTTTGGAATAACTGACTTCCATGTTTGATGACATAATCAGTGTCCCTTTCCCTTGGTTTGATGTAATCAGGTCAGTATTATTGTAGAAGCTGACCCGGAGGTGTTACGTGACAAGCGTGTACAATTGGCTGTTGAAGGAAGATTTTGTGACTCTGCGATATCTGTTAGGGAAGCAGCACTGGAACTTGTTGGTAGGCATATTGCATCACATCCTGATGTCGGGCTGCAGGTTTGTCAAGTTCAAGTTCACTTTTTCTTGTACATATGTGGAATATTCTTTTATTTATTTACTTCTCTTCTTCCCTCCATGAAAATTTTGGTTGTGTTGCAGTATTTTGAGAAAGTTGCTGAGAGGATAAAAGATACAGGAGTTAGTGTTCGTAAACGAGCTATCAAAATTATCCGAGATATGTGCACTGCAAATGCTAACTTCTCTGAATATGCAACTGCTTGTATTGAAATCATTTCTCGTGTTAGCGATGATGAGTCAAGCATTCAGGTAATTTGAAAGCAAAATGAAATGATTTGGACATAATTATTTGGCATTTGGTTATCTTTTATTAGTTGTCCACCCTTCCTGCTCTTTAGCTTCATGTATTATATGAGATAAATATATCAGGCGATTGTCCTAATGATCAACATGTTCTGTCACCTAGCCTTATGTTATTGAATATTTGGCAATATTTGGAAGTTCTGTGATATTATTCTTTTATAAGCTATCAAACTAAATCATGATAGTGTTACTGATTTTTATTTTTTTTATTTTTCCAAAATTACCGTCACTTAAATTACAAATTGTTCGTCTTCGTGATGCCATTTCCTGGCCATCTCTATTCTTTTGTCCCAGGATCTTGTCTGCAAGACATTTTATGAGTTCTGGTTTGAGGAATCATCTGGTTTGCAGACACAGTATTTTGGAGATGGAAGTTCTGTACCTTTGGAGGTGGCCAAGAAGACTGAGCAAATTGTTGAGATGTTGAGGAGGATGCCAAGTCATCAGCTTCTTGTCACTGTCATTAAGCGCAACCTAGCCCTTGATTTTTTCCCCCAATCCGCTAAAGCTGTTGGGATCAATCCTGTGTCGCTTGCATCAGTTCGTAAGCGTTGTGAGTTAATGTGCAAGTGCTTGCTAGAGAGGATTTTGCAGGTATCATTTTTTGCTTGTTTATGCATATGCTTTTTTATTTGGTCATGAGAATCTTATTGTGGAATTTGTTGTGTCAGGTAGAGGAAATGAACAGCGAGGAAGTAGAGGTCCGAACGCTGCCTTATGTGATGGCATTGCATGCATTTTGTGTGGTGGATGCTACACTTTGTGCACCAGCTTCTGATCCTTCACAGTTTGTAGTCACTCTACAGCCATATCTAAAGACTCAGGTTATTTATGATGATGATGATATGTGCTTATCTGGTATCTGTCTAATGGCATATGAACATCAGCCGTAGTGATCTCAAGCCTCATTGTTGGATGTAATCCAACAAAATGCTTTTTATTCCTCTTTTGTTTCTAGGATGGGAATTCAGTGCTGAATTTTCTCATGATAAAATGTTTTATTTCTTGGTCTACTAGGATATGCTACATGTGGATACATGCAATACAAACCTATCGGTATTTTTTAATAGTGTTCCAAAATGAATCAGAGATTGCATTAATGCGTAGTGTACTAGTGGTCTATGTTTTTTTGGCCTAGTTGATGAAAAAATTAATATTTAAGTATTATTTTATGCCATTATGGAACTGTTGAATAGCCATTACCATGTGAAGTAGTTATTTGAAAATTTTAGGAGGTTACATGTTGGAAATTGTTAATTAAGAGGCCATTATCTGGAGTAGTGGTAAAACTCTTAGGGTAGCGTCTAAATATCAAGTTTGAGTTTCAAGGGTTTGGCGGCATTGAAATTTTTCATAGGACTTTGACTTGACAGAGTCATAATTGGGTGCTTTGTACTTTGGGTTGCTTCATGCTTACTGGCTCTAAAAGTTATCTACCTGTTTAGGACTTGTAGAAGTATCTTGTCCTTGTATACTTCTTTGATGTAATAGAACATGCATAGTGGCAATAATTCCACACAAGGTGCTCATTGTTTCAACTTAATGTTGTTCTAATATTCGTTATTGTGGGCTACTTTTGCATTGGTTTTCGAATTGGAATGAATATGAAAATAAGCTACTAATTATTCATTTGTCTACTGCTGGATGTAATTCATATATTCTAATCCGCATTTTTCTGTGTCCAGGTTGACAACCGAGCAGTTGCACAGTTACTGGAAAGTATAATCTTCATAATTGATTCTGTTCTCCCCTTAATCCGAAAGTTGTCTCCAGTTGTTGTTGAAGAGCTTGAACAAGATTTGAAGCACATGATTGTTCGGCATTCATTTTTAACAGTTGTCCATGCTTGCATCAAGTAATTTTTATCTCCTTTTTTATTCAGTCATTATAATTGCTATATTTTCTTAATTTTTTGGATTTTATTTTATGATTGTAGTGGCAGTTGTAAATAGCCAAATTTCTTTAACCTGTGGATTATGCATGCTCCCCCTTCCTGGTTTCTTCCCTATTTTCCTGAATGAGCTGCAAAAAAAATATTTTGGTTTTTGATTAGATTGAGGGAGGAAAACCATTCTTTTATTTTGTGTTGAAAGGCTTCTTGTTAGGTCATTTCTTGCAACATTGAGTTTGTGAATACTTGTAATATATTACAATTTTGCTGTAGCCTATTGTTATGTGTACTTTTATTTTTGTCATGTAAACATGTAGCTGGATGGCATTGATAGGCGTTTAATTTTTGTTCTTTGATTATCAATCAATTCTATTATGGTCTATGGAACCAAATTTTTGTGGTTTTCTCGTAGTTTTATAGTTTGCTCTTGTGATGTGGTATAAAGTTTCCATATATCACTTATCATGGAAGGTTTGGTTTTGATGCCTTTAGTGTTCAGCAAATAACATATTATGGTAGATTGCCATTTACCTAATAAGGAAAACAGAGGATAGTCTTTCTTGGCATGGATATGAGCCATTATTTGTACATATTTGCATGCTCTGTCATTATTTTGGTGACGATTGCCCTTTTTAGTTGGCTTTCAAATTTATAGTTGGATCTTGTTTCTCATTGCAGGTGTCTTTGCTCTTTGAGTAGAGTAGCAGGAAAGGGTGCTGCTGTTGTTGAGTATCTTATTCAGGTGTTCTTCAAACGTCTGGATGCTCCGGGAAATGATAACAAGCAGGTAGGTATCTGCATTAGTTTCTGTTTCTATTGTCTGGAGTTCATATTTGTATACTATGAATCAATACAAGGTTACACATCTGCAATACAGAAAGAAAAAAAAAAAAGAGAAAGGCTTTGCTAATAAATCCACATTGAATAAATACCACATCCATAAAGGGCATATACGGATGGAAAGCTAGTCGGCTAATTGGTTAGTATTAGTTGGCCCAAGCCCTAGTAAGCCCAAATTACTCACTTTATGGTTCTAAACTCTTACTCATTCATTCGCCTCTATCTTTTCAATTCAATCTTGTAATAGGCTGCATTAATTGTTGTTTTGGCGGTGACTATGTACTATGTTGTAATATTTATGTGCTTTATGCATGTTGGTGATATAAAATCGTTCGGATGGATGACAGTTAAACTATCAAGATGTTTTTGCACCTGAATGAAGAGCAGGCTTAGCAAATTACACTTGTTTTTTTGTTTGATTGAAGAGTAGCCATGCATTTAATTATTGTTGTTTGTTGTTGTCACAAACTTTTATTTTAGTTGTTCAGCTGTTCTATTTGGTGCATATTCTTTGTTTACAGAACAATTTATTAAAACCACAGAATTGACTTTAAGACTGTTTGTATTGTAGCTGGTTTGCCGCTCTCTATTTTGTCTTGGTTTGCTTATTCGCTATGGGAATTCTTTGCTGAACACCATTGGTAACAAAACGATTGATGTAAGCAACCTTGGTTTGTTCAAAAAGTATCTTCGAATGGAAGATTTTGGTGTAAAAGTCAGATCTCTGCAGGTATGTGGCCTTTGGCTCTCAGTTACTGAAGCCTGTTTACTTTAAGTGGTACTTATCTCGATGTAATTCTTGTAGGCATTAGGTTTTGTTCTAATTGCTAGGCCTGAATTTATGCTGGAGAAGGACATTGGGAAAATATTAGAGGCAACTTTATCTTCTGGTTCTGATGTTCGTCTCAAGGTATTGTTGTCCCTGCCATTCTGTGATTTCATTTTAAGTTAGTGTACTAATTATTCTTCTGTTCAGATCCAAGCATTGCAAAACATGTATGAATATCTTCTTGATGCTGAAAGCCAAATGGGAACAGATAAAGCCAGTAATAATCAAAGTCATTATCCTGCAGAGCAGGGAAACAGTGTTCCTGTTGCTGCAGGTGCTGGTGATACTAACATCTGTGGGGGTATAGTTCAGTTGTACTGGGATAATATTTTGGGGAGATGCCTGGATTTCAACGCGCAAGTTCGCCAGACTGCACTTAAGGTGAGGCCCCATTTTCTGTGTTCTTGTCCTAGTATCCTTAATGCTACAAACCTGGGAACATCTGACATGGGAGGGGAAGAAAACAAAAACAAATAACGTCACATGGCATAGAGAGATTTGGGATGTGAAAACCATGAGTATAATCATTAGTTTAATAATCCAGATTGAATATCAATATAGTTCTTTGCCAGCAATTTTTAGATGGAGATCAGAACTAGGTGAAAATTTCCTTGGTCTGATTGCTTGTATGTGCCTGGTTAGAAAGCATGCCTGGTGAACTTCACTTGTTGCCTTGTAGGCTAGTTGCTGGATTTTGGATTGATGTCTTGAGTTTTGCATTTGCTTCTACACTTTTAATGCAGATTGTGGAAGTCGTGCTGCGACAAGGTCTTGTTCATCCTATCACTTGTGTTCCGTACCTTATAGCACTTGAAACAGATCCTCAAGAGTCGAACTCGAAGTTGTCACATCATTTGCTTATGAATATGAATGAGAAGTAGGCTTTTTGAAAGACAATCCTTTTTCTCCTCTCTGATGTATCTGTCCATCTTACAGATAGTTCCATTTCAGGTATCCTGCATTTTTTGAAAGCCGGCTGGGGGATGGCCTGCAACTATCATTTATGTTCATGCAATCCATTTGTGGCGTTTCTCCTGAAAATCTAAACCAAAAACTCCAGTCTAAAACTGCTGGAAATTCAAAGGGAAAACCTGAAGGTGGCTCTCTTGTTCAAGCAAGGCTGGGAGTTTCTCGAATTTACAAGCTTATTCGTGGAAACCGTGTTTCCAGGAACAAATTTATGTCTTCAATTGTGCGCAAATTTGATAATCCAAGCTGGACCAATTCAGTTATTCTATTTTTGATGTGAGTTCTCTCCTTTGTTGCCAGTCCTATATATCACTTATCCCATTCGGTAGATACATTTACAGAAGGATGTTGGTTTGCTTTCATAGGTATTGCACAGAAGTACTTGCTATGCTGCCATTTACTCTTCCTGACGAACCCCTTTATTTGATTTATGCTATAAATCGGATAATACAAGTCAGGGCTGGAGCACTTGAAGCAAATATGAAAGGATTAATTTTACATTTGTCGCAAAGAAATCCCCAGAAAGCAACTCATGAAAATGGAGTAATTCAGCAAGAGCCAGCTCAGCCTTTTCTTAATCATTTGGCCATGATGGATTTGAATAGGATGATGCAACAAGAACCAGTTTCTCAGCCCAATTCGACTCCTCTGATATCGTTTGATTTGAATGGAACAGTTCAGGAAGAGCCTCATTTCGTCTTGAACTCTAGTGCCTCAGGAGAACCAAAGATGGATAAGAACTCTGGAGATACTCTCGGCATCTCAAAAGATGATGTGGAGAAAATCCAGGTACTTTTTGGAACCTCTGGTGCTATTCTATTACAGCAGGGAAAGTGTATTGGTTTTGGTCCTTGTGGGTTGGCACCAAGTTTTTCATCAAATCTTTGCGTGGTTTACCCGGTGAAGGGAAAAATGGTGGAGAGTCTTTCAGTGTTGCAAGTGTTTTTGTTTTTTATATCAGGGCATTTATTGCTATTATATGGTGTTATGTGACAGCATGTTATTGCCTTTATTATTCTCCTTTCTCACTCTCTCTTTTTGGATTAATAGTAATTACATATGAGTAATCTCAACATGCCTGAATTTTTTTTCTTCCAACTCGTTTACGTATGGTACTCATGCAGGTTGATTGCCTCTGGGCAATTGCATTACAACTTCTTTTGAAGCTTAAGAGGCATCTTAAAATTGTCTACAGCCTGAATGATGCCCGCTGCCAGGTAAAATCTCTACAAACTCTGGTTCTACCTTGCTTTTTGTTTCCTACAGGGTAAAATTATATATAGGTACAGTTGCAACTAACTTCACTCGATACATAAACTATCAGGCTTTTTCTCCAAATGAACCCCCAAAACCTGGGGAAGCTCTTTCAAGGCAGAATATTCCCTTTGACATCAGTGAAACATCTACTAGTGTGCCATCTACATACCAAGATTTGCTACAAAGATATCAGGTAGCATGAACATCAATGAAATGAGGCATCAAAATTTTTATGACTTGTCCTGTATAATAATTTTCATTGGCTTTTCTTTTTGGCACAGGAATTTAAGAATGCTTTAAAGGAAGATGCTATTGATTACACTACTTACACTGCAAACATCAAGAGGAAACGCCCTACCCCTAGAAAGGCAAAATATGGACAACGGATGAATGGAGATGATGAAGATGATGATAGAGAGTGGACAGGAGGAGCTCGGCGGCAAAGTGGTGGTGGTGGCAAGAGAATTAACGGCAATAGAGCAGGTAGGCAGCGATGATGATAGCTTTTGTAAATATGAAATAGATAGGCTAACATGTACATTACTTAGGAGACAAAAAAGAAAAGGCAATAGAATAGCATGACATCAAAAGGAAAGAAATTTCTGGAAACAGAAGAAAGGAGAGGTCTTGTTTTGTATGATAGCAGTTGGTTCTGTTAGTACGGGCACTTCCTCGTGCTGTTTCCATTTTGTAATTTGTAACTTGCTCAAAATATATTTTGTGACTACATTCTTTTCTGTCAATGAAATTCACGATTCTTGCATTCAGTTTCCGTCAAAGGCTTAACTCACTCAGAAACTCACGTCTCAAATCTTCCTGTCTTTTTTCTGTCCTCCTCACCCTTCTTCCTTTTTTTTCTTTTTAGTAAATTGCAATCGGAACTTTGATTATGAGAATTTTAATTACTTCTCAATCCTGATTGCACTTTCTAGTTCTGTAATGTAAAGATTTAATGCCCATTATATGCTAGTTTCTTTGCAATTGGCGTTGCCATTTTATTTTATTCTAAATAATTGATAAACAAATAATTAAAAACAATACTACGCGCCTGTTGTTCTGAAGACCAACCTCAAACATTCTTTTTTCTGAATTTCCCGACAATTCAGAAAAATCAATTAATAAAAAATATTTTCAGTCAAAAGAAAAAAAAAAAAAATTCATCTGAAGGGAAATAATTTTTCATTTTCAAAAGAGAAACATATTTGAACATTAATAGTTTTACGGCAATGTTATAAACACATTTATTAATTTGCTAATAACTGATAATCAGTATCAATAATCGTTGTTAATCGCCACTTATCATCAACTACCATCATTTATCATTTTTATGGTACCCCAGCCCCTTTTTTTCCTCAGTGATTAGCAATCCCAAATTTTATTTCTTTTTTGTTTTATTTCCAAAAAAAAAAAGAACACAATATTACTTTTTTGTACTCACGCATTACATTTTCTTTTTCAAAGTTTATTAATTTTGAAAATATAAAAATTTTTATAATTTTAAATATTTTATAATCTAAACTAAAAATTTTAGTATCTTAAATTAATATTCTCAAAGGTTTCAGAATTCACTTTGTATTATTGAAAATTAAATTAAAATTAAGTTACAAAAATTAATAGTCTCAACGATTTCAGAATTCACTCAAAAAATTTCACACATTACATTTTTAAAAATTACTTAATCTCCTATATTCTAAAAGCCTCGAGGCTTTCTTCTACGTATCAAACACAATGATTTAAGTATAAAAGAGGGTTCCCCTGATCAAGATGACACCATTATTCATTTAAAATTACACCCTAAAAATGGAAAAATTACTAGATATGTAACTCTTCAAGTTACTTCAGTGGAAACAAGTACTTCTTGCTTCTGAGTACAATGATTCCTGTAAGTGATCATGGTGCAATGACAAATAGAGGCTGCATATAAGGAACAAAAACGGAATTACAATCTGAGATAAGAGCACGTAGAATGTATAAGACGAGAGATAACGGGCAGAATAAGGAAAAAAAAAAAAGATTTACCATGTCCACACTAACTGGTTTCCCATCCTCTACCAGAATCTCAGCTATGGTTCCAGACTGATCAGCCTAAAAACACAACACAAACACACAAAATAGATAGTAACTAACAGGCCAAGACAGACAAAGAAGTGAAATTAAACATACACATAACGGATTCATATTCGTGGGATGAATACACAAAAGTTTCTATATAGAGAGATTATAACATAAGCTTTGTAATAGCAACCAAATGAACTAATGAAAAAAGTAAAGACATACCTCAATTTCGTTCATTAGTTTCATGGCTTCGATGATGCAGACAACCTGACCTTTCTGCACTTTATCTCCTACCTGTAAAAATAAGCATAGAAACATAGAGAAGGAAGCTTTGTCATTTCAGACTGATACTTAAGTAAACATGATGGCATGCCTTCATAAGAAATATAGGCATTTGGTGCTATGTCTTTAGCAGCAGTGTCTTTTGAAAGGTACCCAATACACTTGCTAGTCAGTAACATACGCACTTACCTTGACAAAAGGGGGTTCACCTGGTGCAGGATTACGATAAAAGGTTCCTGCCATTGGGCATTTCAGTGGCGGATGAGATGATGAGCTAGTCTTTGAAGGGGGAGGTAAGGCCGCTGCTGGAGGTGGAGAACTTGGAGGTGCAGATGCAGGAGCAGCCAGTGGCGGAGATGGAAGCATGGTATGTTGGTAAGAGGGCGGCATTGCAATGACAGGAGCTGCCGGTGGTGGTTGCTGCAAAGCCTCTTTTTTTCTTATTATGAGCTGACAACCTAACTGCTTCAGTTGGAGCTCCGTGATATCTCTTGAATCCACAAGTCTGCTCATGAAATTCAATATCAAATCAATTCCAAAACAATGAAGTAAATGCACAAAAATAACTGGCCATCTAATCTGGCATTAAAAACACAGCCCCTCTTTGCTTACTTGACAAGATCCGACACTTGTGTCATGAATGCAGAAATTTGTGATGCATCCGGAATGTTGCTTCCTGTTGATTCATCTTTTTCATCGGGTTTTGGGACATTGGAGTTAGTCCCTAGGACTGGCACAGAATTTGACGATTTCTCGAGAAGAAACTTAAATTAAAAAAATTAATTTAGTAAACCACGAAAATGACAATTGAAGCAAATTTAGACATAAACTTTCTTGAACTTATGGGCAAGAACACACCTCATTGAGCTTTGCCTGCACCTTGGTAACAAGAGATTGCTTCCTGCTAGACCACTGCAAAAGAGAATCAAATCATACGAGAATCAATGGCAATAATATTTCTGCAAGGATATTAGTGTATATAGATTGAACAACAGGTGTTTATAATCAGGAGCTCATGTAATGATCACGTTTATTACTTTATGTAAGTTTGAGTCTTTATAAGCTAGAAAGCTTGACTAGATGAAGCTATGTAAAACTACAAGATAATGAAAATTGAAGTCGAAGGGATTAAACTGAAGTATCAATGTTAAACAAATCGTCATAAGTACCCTAAAATCACATTTCATTTGCAAAAATCCGGAAACAGGCTACTTGCGATTCTCCACTAAATTAAGAAAAAAAGAACAAAAAAAAAAAAACAGGGAGATCAATAATTAAAGAAATTGGTCAAGCTCTAAATATATAATAAACATAAACTAAAAGCATAAAAAAAAATAGAAACACTGCTCAGATTCTTCTACAGTAACAGGACCAATCAAATCAAGCATGTAGAGAGAAGAACAAAACAAAAACGTTACAAACTGAAAACAACTGCATAATAATAATAAGGATAACCAAATTGCATAGTCAAAAGGCAAGCACCTTTGCTACAGTTAGGAAAAGAAAAAAAAGAAAGCAAGAAACTAACCTGAAATCCAAGGAGATTGGATGCGCGAGGAGGAAAGGAAACGGTGGAGTTGGGAAGTGGGTTTTGGACATTGGATCCGATGCGAGCAACCAAAGTGGTTTCTGGGCAAGGAACCGAAATGGATGCCATTGTTGCTATAATTTAGTATCTGTAAGCAAAAAAAAAAAAAAAAAACACTAATATAGAAAGATTAGAAACTGTAAATAGCTTCAAAGGAAGAAACTTTATGATTTAAATTTAAGAATGGAAAGGAAAAGGCGGTGATTTGGAGGAGAAACGATGGCTCAATGTCGATGAGATCGAAGAGAGGAGACTGAGAAATCTGAGGGATGAATAAAAAAAAATTTAATGCAAAAACATAAAGCCCCCAACATAAAGGGTTAAAACGGAAAATAGCAAAAAAAAACTATAATTTAATACATGGGTTTCGATACTTACAAAGAAACAGTTTCGCATCGAGGTTTTAAGTTTCCTAACTAACAGCCACAACTGCAATAAAAATACATTTCTCATTTCAAAGCCGTCACTTTTCCCTCCAACGACTTGCGCAAGCTGTGATAATGGTTTGTTTGTATGCTGTGGGATTCTTTGTGGGGTCCTGTTTCTTCTATTTAAGCCGTCCTGATTTTGATTGTTGTAAAATGGAGATGGTTCTTCTTAGAGAACAAATAAAATATTTAGCTATAAACCCTAAACTTCAGCTTTTCATCCATATATCATTTTAAATTTTTTGAGACATTTTACAGCAAATGGCGGATGGAATACAGGTTATGACTTGCGAATAAAGAAATACAGGTTAGAACTATTAAGAAACAGAGGGAGTACAAGCCAAATAACATATATTTTTTTTTAAATTTTAGCACACTAAGGTGCAGATCCATGGGAAAGCTGGAGGCAATGTATACACTACTCCATTCAATGGGGTTGGTTGTGAACAGATAGACTGCTTATCTGTCAAAAAGTAACATATGGTATAAGGAAAGTTGGCAGTTGAATTATTATTAACAATGAAAACTCATATCTTATCCTCTCGCATGTCTCCAACAATATGCAGGTAACAAAAAATTTCAGTTAAAAGATATTGACAAGAAGGGCCTTACTAATCCATGCTTTGCTAAAAAGCAAAGAATATCAATCCCTTGTATCGTCCAACTAACTGAACACTGCATTCTTTATTACTGCAGCAATAATAGCATTACAGAGAAACCTAAAACAATTTGATTTGAAAATGCTAAGGATTTGGGGGCTTCCCCAGTGATGTTGGTTGTGCCGTAAAAACACCAAAATGCATGTGCCATGCAGTAATGTAACAAATAAAAAGCACGACACTCTAGTAGCGATTCATGTAGGTCCTGCGTCTGAACCAGTTGTAGTCAGGCAAGCCCTGGATAGGACCCGTGGCAGCAATTGCAACATCCTGTCAAACCAAAAAAAAAAAAAAAAAGCAATCCACATGAAGATTTCACTTCCTTATAGTTGCAAAATTAGGAGTTAGGGAATCAACAAATCTTTGATCGACTGTCTTTTGTACCTTGTCATGAATAAATCTGTTTGCAACACGTTTAATAGTCCTTGCATCAACAGCATCAATCCTAGCAAACAATTCAGCGAATGGAATTCTCCGACCATAAGTAAGCAACTGCAACCATGAGCAAATGAGAACAACAATTAACAACAGTAATGATAAGCAACAATAATTCCCAGTAAAGTATTCCAGCAGTCAACATGATTATGAGTTCCATCCACAACTTACAAGACCAACATTCTAAGAGTTGAAGGAGGTTATGACTTGTGACAACAGAGACTATTCGGTAATCAAATACTGTACATAAAACTACAAGACAGAGTTCCCACATGGTTAATCTAATGGCAAGTTATTGCATAACAGGCTAAGAAAGCACCCAACGAAAACATATTGCCTCTTTGAGGCTCTCCAACCTCTTATCAAGTTATGCAAGACCTGGTCAAGGTAAAACAACATGTAAGGAAGGCAATGTGCTTTTGCATTATCTCTTTACCAAGACACATGAATGATATCTATTACTATTTGGTTTGCATAAATCATGCAATCATTAGGAAGGAAAAAGAACCTTCACTTGTTTCTCAACAACGATATGCAGCAGTACCTGTTGAAACCTATTTTGTCCTAAAATTTTTGCCCACAGGATGTTTTTAATGTGGAAACGAAATAATACCTGTCGTCCAATATCTTCAGCTACAGGGCTGGTTCCATCTATGTGAAGTAGCAATGAAGATTTCAACTGCAACCACATGCAGCAGTAAGAGAATAATGACAAAAAAAGGAGAAAGACATTTCACGGTACATCCAACTAGTATAAAAAATAAACCATATATAATACTTGAAAGAAATGAGTATTTAATAATCACATAAAATGCAAGAAAAATATAGTAATCATATGATTCGTTTTAAAGCAGAAAGAAGAATATACAAAAGGCCCAGCAATAAACAGAGGCTTCAGTTTATCATATGTTACTCAGCATGCCTTAATTCAGTAAATTAGAACCCAACAAAAGTTGAATATTCCAATCATCTAGAGCAATTAAGAGTCAATTGTTTGCTCATATAATGCGCCTGACCGTTATTTAACACAACAAAGAATCTGAACCAACCAAATCAACAAAATAATTCACCAAAAAATGAGTTATAACAAATTGGGGAATCTTATATGCATCACAGTGAGTTCAGCACAACCAACAGATTCAATGCATGACTAATTTGGGTCAGGGAAACAACTATTAACAAACTTAAGAAAGATTCAAGGGGAAACTAGTTGGAATCAAATTCAAATCAATAGAAGAGACATATAAGTTCCATGACAAAGCAGGATCATGTGACTACCTGATTACAAGCCCTTGTCACATCGGCATCAGAAACTCGATAACATAACTTAGCTGTCTCATGCATAATTGCCCAAGCTAAATCATCCAAGCCATCTGGCTGAAAGAGTCATACAAGTCTTAAAATTTTCATTAAAACAGGAAAGGGTAATATAATCAAAGAGAGAATCTATATTATAAAGAAAGTTAAAACAACTCAAATATCATCCCAAATATACAATATTTGAGATAGCTTTTAACAGATTAGCACCGAATATAATAAGTTCCATTGTCTAGTGTTTTCTTGTTCAAAATAAAAAAAAAAAAGAGACAAGTTAATTGATGAAAGATAGGGGGAGAAACAGCAGTGGCCAAATGCTCCATGTTCCAAAAGCCTACTATAACAGTATACCAGTGCATTTATATATTTCTGGAGACATAAATAGCATATCTACATACAAAGCTATGTCACTATAATATTCATCTTCCAAATATTCACCCTGTGACTGCTTCCACCAGTAAGATGCTTCAAACAGCAGTATAAATATTCAATTTCCTGAAAGTAAAATCTAGCTCAATGCTGAAATTTTGTGTCCCTGATTGGTATCTGTCAAAGGCAATAATATCTTTGCTTTTGAGGCCACATACACGACTGAAGTTACCACTGCTCTCTCATCCTTTCTCTCCGTTGCATCATTAACTGTCTAGAATTTTCATAACATGATTGCATGCGTTGTATACCATTTCATAAGAAGTACTCGTCAAGCCTATCGGAGATATAAACAAAAGTTGGTGACCTCACCTTGGCAACAGCATAAACACCAAATAGGCCAGTGTCTTTGTAGTTGGTGTTAAAAGCCATCATGCTTTCTGCAATTTCATTAATGCCAACCCTTTGTGCCAACTCAGAACTGAACAAAAAGACAGTCAATTAGGAGAGAACTGGACCAATCAAGTTCAAAGCTATCGTGTTGTAGCAAGAGTAGGGAGTTATGATCAGTAGACACTTAGGGAAGATTTAACAATCATTATTAGGGTGCTTCATTTTATTAAAGTTCTCTCTTTTAGCAGAGTGTTTCAGCCAGAAATATGGTGAGTTGGCAGTGGTGGGTTTACCCCATGTGCTTTCCACCTCCAGCATTTTTATTCCACGAACCCAACATGGCCTGCATGACCATCAGAGGAACAGAATCCGGATCGGTCCATGGTGCTCCTTCAAAAGCAACCGCAAATTGTGCCAAAGGAACATCATCATCAATTATCCTGACCTGAATGCAAAAAGTAATCAAAACACCAGTTTAAATAAATAAGTGGTGTCAAATAAAAAAGTTATGAACATTCTAGTTATATCTTCCCACCTCAGAGCCAGTAAAAAATGCTGGTTCTTTTGCAACCAGCTGGGATGCAGTTGTTGGATCAGCTGATAACTTAGTAAACAGTTTCTTTACTTGATCAACAATGTCCTCGTGCTTAACAGCTCCAGAAGCAACAATGACCTGAAACAAAAGTCCCGACACAATAGTAAGTGATACAATAGTAAGTGATAACGTCAAGAGGAGATACAGTCTTATACATTCTATTGAGTCCAATATATAAAACAAGAAAGCTTCATTGGCTGTTTAGTACCATTCTTGGAGCAGTGTAGTGTGTGTTTATATAGCTCTGAAGATGATCTCTTGTGATTGACTTGACATTTTTGGCCGGTCCAAGAATAGTTCTACCCAGTGGAGTGTACTGGAATGCAGTTGCATGCAAATGGTCGAAGATAACTTCCTCTGTTTGCCCCTCAACCTGCAAGTGTTCCATGATACAACTTTTGATAATGAGAAGATAGGGAATGCCAGAAAGGTACTAAAATTTATAACATACAAAAAGGGCCTATATCATAACAGCAGCTCAATGATTTGTTTCAAAAACCAAACTTTTAATATAGGCTTACCACTCATCAACCAAAATCTTCTCTCTTATAATTCCAGAAATAAGATCACGCCATGAAAACTAACCTCCAGGGGAGAAAAAACTTTCCTTATCAATTAACATAAACATAATGACTTGTCAAATCATAAGTTACTACCATATGCCCATTATAAATAACAAGAATTTCCACAACTATCCAACATTCTAGCTAACAAAAGGTAAATAATTTCCTGATAATTAATAAAAATAATTCAAACTCCAACAAATGCTAATCAATTGAAAACCAAGAACACAACTTTCTGCATCAGAAAGCAATAAAAGATAACCCACCTCCAATACACACAACAATAAAGCAAAAAAACCAGAAAAAAAATGGAACCAATTACCTCTTCCATTTCCCTCAAAATCACATCCCTCTCACGACTAATCCGTTTCTCATCGAACTTTGAATTCTGCAATATATCAGCCAAAATATCCAATGCCTTATTCACATCCTTGTCCATGACTTTGGCATAATAAGTAGTCTGCTCCCTACTAGTGTAGGCATTCAAATGCCCACCCATGTTCTCGATCTCCTCTTCAATATCTCTTGCGGACCTCTTCTCCGTCCCTTTAAAAATCATATGCTCAAGAAAATGGGCTGTTCCGTTAGTATCTTCAGTCTCAAATCGGGACCCAGCGTCAATCCATACTCCAACAGTTGCGGTTTTCGAGGTAAGATTAGATTCCGTTGCGACACGAAGACCATTAGAGAGAGTAGTAATGCGAGTTTCGGGAGCGGAAAGGACGTGAGTGTGAGACCTACGAGTAGGGTGAGGAGACCCGTATTTGAGGAACCTCGGGTCGGGGCTCTCGAGCTGTTGAAGCTTGGATTTGACTGATTCAGCAAGACGATCATAGATCATGGCATCTGGTGGGGGAGGACCAAGCGGAGTAGACGGCGAAGTTGTGGCGAGAGGAGCGGCGGAGGTGGAAGATGATCGGAAGGAAGATAGTGCAGAGCGTTGAGGCCTATGAGACCGGCGGGCTAGAGAAAGAAGATGCTTCAACGCCATGACTGGATTGGTCGGTAACGTTTAGACTAGGGTTTGATGAGAGGGGAAGAGAGAAAAGTAGACGCAGGTGTCTGTAGAAGATAATAAATAAATATGTTAACAGATAGTAAGAAGAGAGAGTCTGTTTGAGCTTGACCGTGATGTTGTGTTAGAATGGAACGGCGTCGTTCAAGCGAGGGCGCGGTGCGAGAGAAACTAATTACCCAACCGAGCTTATTGTGCTTTGTTCCATATGAATCGGTCCTTTTACCTCGGTTTTTTCTGTTTGCCTTTTTCTTTTCTTTTTTCTTTAATTGAAAGGGCGAAAAAAAAAAATTTCTGGCTCTTTTTTAATATCCATTTGATATTTAAAACACAATTCCACTCCTTGTTATTCTCCTCTAAACTAAAATAATATATATATATATATATATAATGATACTGAAATATATATAATATTAATATAATTAAAAACAACAATATTCAACGGAAAGGTTGTATTATAAAATAGGGACGAACAATTTTTAATTTCTAATCGAGAATCGACTCAAATCATTTTATTTCAGTCAGATTTCAATAATTATTTTAAAATTTTAAATTACCAATCAATTTTAATACATAAAGGCCATTTATTTTCAAATTTTGACTCGATTATCGTATATAATTAACTAAATTTATAAATTTGATCTAAAAAAAATAATTTAATTTGAAATAAGAGAATTCAATCAATCTAATTCAGTTTGGACAAAATTAATTACCTAAGTCTTTTATTTGTAAAAAACCTCCATCCATTTAATATTTTTTTGGGGTTGAAAGTTCATAATTATATGTCGAATAAACAAGAAAATCATGGCTTGTGTTTTGATGAAAATCAAAATTCAATCTGCCCCCTCTCTCGCTACTCTTCTTTAATACCGCCACCGCCAACACTACTTGCACAAGCAACCAGTTCCTTTCCTCCCACAATTTTCATGCATTTTTCTTTGTTCAGCTTTCAACTTCTTTTGTTTTGAAAAATTTTGAATTTTTCTATATTTTTATCGGTCAATTTAATAAATTTTTAATTTAATATATTAATAATTTAATAATAAAAATTGACAATTTTTAAAATATAATTTAATCTAATTTAATCACCTAAACCTGTATTTGCCAATTTACTTCCTCCTAAATAAGTTATTAATCAATTGATTTATTATATATGTATTGAATTTGTTCATTCGTGTCGTCTGTATGTAATAAAAATTTCGAAGACTTAAAATATTAATTGTACTAGTGTAACTGTAAATAATGTTATAGTTTTCTTTATTACAAATCATTTTGATATTTACAATTTTGATTGGGCTTTTTAACAATTTGATAATTCATAACATGTATCAAAAAAAGAATAACATAATCAATTACAATAATTATTAGAAGAAAAAAATAATAACATAATCAACTACAATAGTTATTAGAATAATATTTAAACGTAAATGCACGAAGCGTAATTTTTCGACTAATTTTTATTATATTATTGAACTGTAACATCCACCGCCCAATCTTGAAAAATTAGACGACGAGCGCCACATTCGGTGTCGGAACACCAACCTATATCACTTACTAACTCTAAATCACATATTAGAAGTGGTTAATTATTTATAAAGAGACAAGTAATTAATTTTTTTTAATAACATTTTTCTTTTAAAATAAATCAAAGTTTAAAGAAATTCCTATGAAAAATTTCACAAGAATTTCTCTTAAAAATTGATTTGTCACACAAAGAAAAATATACACACGCCTTCCAATATAATTCTCTCCAAATCCCATACTACAATTCAACTCAAATCATTACCAAATATTTCTAAATATCCATCCACTACATTTAGATACCATCATCGATATTATAAATCCGCTTATTTCAGAAATACTTATTGATATCCATACACCAAACTATAATAAAAGTCATTACTCAATTAATCATAATTCTTAATTAGTAATTAACTTAAATGTATACAACCTTCACCATTTATAATATTTATATACATGCCAAAATCACCCGTACCAAGGCCTCCCCTCAAATAAATCTTTCTTGCCATGGAGGCCGCAAACAGAACATCAAAGATCTAACTACAGAATAGCATCACCAACTTTGTTAAACACTGAAAGCATGTACATGGGTATCAGTAGAGAAAAAAAGACACGCGCCGCCTCTAACAAAGTACCAATATGGGTCATAAAGTGCAAGCTCCTCGAGTGTCCCTGCCTGTCACAATATCAGTCCACAGAGGCAACTCGATCTGTTGCCAAGAAAAAAGGCAAGACGAAACATAAAAGATTAAACAACAAAATCTAAATTTTGATTCATAAAAAAAATTCAAAAAGACAGTAATGACAAATATAAAACAATCCCACTTGTCTCCAAAAACAAAATTCATAACTCTCACATGTCGTAGTCCCCTGTGAACATTTTACATCCACAAAGGCTAGTACTATATGCATGCATACGCGTGTATTGCAATTTGCTGACTAGAATCTACATAAATGTCTTCTTCGAGTGTTAATGGGAAGTAGTTTCTGATCTTAAGCCCTCAAAAACATAATCACAGAGCTACAAAATTAGCAAATTTTGTGACATTGGTAAACCTAAAAAACTGGCGCACCCAGTTTGTGCACAGACATGAAACATCTATTCAAATCAGAACAAAAACCATATAACTTAAATCTATATATCAACCAAACAACACAATGTCCAGCAAACACTAAATATCTAACATAATCCGATCTGATTGGGTCAAGGACCCAAAAACTGCACGTTTAAGCCACAAATCAAATGATAAAATAAGAACGAACTGAAAGAAGAATGATAAAGATGTGATACCTTGCCGGGTCGCTTGAGATGGGCAGAGAAAGAAGAATGATAAAGATGTGATACCTTGCCGGATCGCTTGAGATGGGCAGAGTAAGCTTTTCCGAACTCATGAGGAAACACGTCCTTTACAGTCTTGGCAGTTGCCATTTTGCCGGTCGACCATTTTCATAGTTAAAGAATGTTTTTAGTAAATTTCATCCGATTTGGCCTAATATTGACACAGTTAAGAGTAAAAAACTATTAAAAATAACCTTTTATACGGATTTCCAATACACGAGTATTGGTTTATAGGGCTGGAGTGATTTTAACTGGACAGTGTGCAGGGCTTCACGAACCAAAATACATCCAAGGCTCTGGTTTCCCTTTCTTCCACAGTGGAAGAGCTTCTGCCTTTATTCTCAGTTTCCTCCTCTGTCACTTCCTTGTTATGCTTCACTTCTTGAACTCAATTGGTAGCTCACATTTGAACTAAGTTATGCATTCAGCATCATCAAATATTCTGCATAACAATTCAACAACTAAAATTTAGCTACTCATCCAAGTGGCTTAGCTCATACCTACAAATGCATAAAATCCACTTTTGAATTGCTAATGATTTTAATAAATATTTTTCATTACACACCATTTAGGAAAATAGTTATTCACAAGACACCATCTGGGGAAAAAGCCCACCAGTCCCATTCTTGGGATTACCCCGAACAGCACCGTCTGTATTTATAGAAAGTAACTGGGTTAAGGATGGACGCGATGTGTTAAATAGATAAATTGGTCATTTTGGATGGATAATGGAGGGCCAAATGGCGTCGTAAAATATGTTTTCTTTTTTACCTATTCTCCTTCTCCACGTGCTAGCCATGCAAATTTCTTAGCAGAAGTATTGACATGGCTTGACACGTGCAACGTTGAATGAACCATCTCTAAATAAATAACGCGCCTATTTTTCATTCTGTTCTTTTTCGCTTCTCTAAATAAATGTTCACAGGGGACTACGACATGTGAGAGTTATGAATTTTGTTTTTGGAGACAAGTGAGATTGTTTTATATTTGTCATTACTGTCCTTTTGAATTTTTTTTATGAATTACAAAATTGAGATTTTGTTGTTTAATCTTTTATGTTTCGTCTTGCCTTTTTTCTTGGCAACAGATCGAGTTGCCTCTGTGGACTGATATTGTGACAGGCAGGGACACCGGAGGAGCTTGCACCTTATGACCCATATTGGTACTTTGTTAGAGCTGGCGCGTCTTTTTTTCTCTAATGATACCCATGAACATGCTTTCAGTGTTTAACAAAGTTGGTGATGCTATTCTTTATTTAGATCTTTGATGTTCTGTTTGCAGCCTCCATGGCGAGAAAGATTTATTTGGGGGGAGGCCTTGATGTGGGTGCTTTCTGCAGGATCTATGGGGGAAGCAAGAGAAATGGAAGTCATTCGCTCCATTATGGCAAGAGCAGTGGTTCTATTGCTGGTCACATCCTGCAGCAACTGCTGATGCATATATATATATATATATATATTGCCGTCTTCGAGATGGACATGGTTCCTCCTGCTGTTAGCTTTTTATTTTTTGAAATTTATGGTTTACTCATTATGTTCCAATTTTTGCTTGGAAGAAAATTTTAAATAATTGTCAAAGCCTTCAATGGTTTCCGAAGAGAATAGTTTTTGTGTATTGTGCCCCTGAATTACAGCAATTTATTTATTCCTATTAACAGTTTTAATATTACTTACCTAATAGGCCAAATAATCTTTTATTCATTACAAACTTAATAGATCAACTATTCTGGCCATCATTGATACTTTCAACATAAAGAGAAAGTAAAAAGTAAATGCAAACTAAAGCTGGATAGTCTTCATTAGCCTATATATCAACTTCAACCTCATTTGTCCCTGCATGAACGATAATAGCATTTCTATCTTCCATTTCAACATGATTGGGAATGGAAATCCAGAAGTTTCTTGTTGGCCTTTCTTGCATCAGACTGTCAAACTCCGCAAGAGAAGTAATTGGAAATTTTGGATGTGGTTGACAAGTGACAGTGTCACGGGGTCTGTCAATGAAGTCAGCCCTTCCATTTAGAACATTTTCAGTTACTATTTGAGTTTGAATTTGCCTGTAATCTTCAGCAGAAACCCTATTGGAAATTCTATATCCAATTTGAGTATTTGGAAATTGTCCATGACTAGTTTGCACAAAAGAAAATGCCCCTTGAGCTGTCGTATGTTGGATATAATGCACATTATCTCCCATTTTGGATAACAATAAGGGGTTTGTTGTTTCTTTTTGTTTGACAATCTGAAGGTGGTTTGATTTTGTTTTCAATTGATTGATGTTAATATATATTTAAACACTCAATGTAGCAAAATAGTTATGATTATCCATTGTCATGTTAAGTATAATAATCATTTTGTTAGTAGGTAGAAAATGTAAAAAGAAATCAGAAATGAGAATTATGCATGCATAGGTTCTTGCTCACTTCACTCTAAGAAAGTCACCGATTTTGTATGGATTTGGTTTGGAGAATGATAATTATATTTTCAGAATTTTATTCTTGTTTGATATATATAATGTTTTTCATAAAATCTATCCGATATGTTAAAAAAAATTAATTCGCATACAATATTCACAAATACGAAATTCTTTAGAAATGGATATAAAAATGTATTTTCATGTGCCAATCACAAATCTAGAAATGGATTCACCAATGGTATTTTGACTATATTTTTTCTTGTGTGTTTAATGGAAATTAACAATGGATGTAAAGGCTTACAAACATATATAAACAAAATTAGAAACGGATTTAGAGACAGCAACGATAACGATCGAAGTTAGTTTCCAAAGGGGTCAAAATTAGAAACGGATTTCTGGTTCTAGGCAAAGAATATGTCCGTTGCTATTTTAGAAGCAGAAATAATTTCCGTTATTATTTATTATAATAGTAAGAATTTATAAAGTGAAGATTATGTTTTTTTTTTTTTTATTTATAGGGAATTCATGGGTCGATCAAAATCAACAATTTTTTTGTCAATAATGTAATTTTTTTTCCATAATGCAAAATAAATTCTTTTTTCTAGTTTTTGTTCGATAATATAATCAAAATTAGTCGAAAAATCGCGCTTTATGCATGTACATTTAAATACTATTCTAATAACTATTGTACTTGATTATGTTTTTTTTTTATACATGTTATGCGTCAATATTATTTTATACATGTACATTTAAATCGCGCTTCATCCTTTCTTTAGGTATATATAGGATACTTACTTGTGCAAAAGCATCAGAACCCCAAATTAGTACTTCTTTTGCTTGTTTCATTGATCATCAGGAGGAGAATTCCTAAGGAATGGAGGATCGTTTGACTGAGCTTCCAAATGATGTCATCTACTCCATTATCTCATGGCTAACGTTAAAAGATTTGGAGCAAATCAGTGCACTATCAAATCAATGGAAGCAGCATTGCTCATCAAGGCACAAACTCACTTTTGATATATCTAACTTATTTGGAAGTGATTATGAGAAATACCCATTGTTTCGAGAATTCATGCTTGGAAGTGATGATGAGAAACACAAATTATTTGAAGAATTCAGGAAATCAGAAATACCTTATGTATGCTCTCAGTTTGAGATGTTATCTATGTATGTGTTTACATGTAATGTTTTTCTTAACACCACACCATTACTTGCAATATATTTTCTTTTACGTAGATAAACAAAATCCCACGATTTACATCAGCATTCAGAAATCTCAAGCAATTGGATTTGATGTGTGTGATCAACATTCCAAATGCATCCCCTCTCCAGGAAAAATTAATTTGTAGGGTAAGTTGAGGAAGCTTTAAATATGTTATCTTATATATTTATTTACTTTTTGTTTCAGATTTTTGGTGTAAAACATGAAAATCAAGAATGCAATCATAAAAATCTAAAGCAAGTAGAGATGGTTGGATGTTTGGGTTGTTGTTGGTATGAAATGGAGTTCATTATTTGCATAATGAAAAATGCAATTACACTAGAGAGAGTTGTTATTGATCCCTCAGCGAAATTTTACGTCGGAGGCGGATAATGGTGGTATTTTGAAAGTGAATCTTCTTTGGTTTATCGGTGATATGTTCTACAATTCACTTCATACTATTACTCCCACAGTTGTTGAACTTATAATTGTATGATATCTAGTTATTAGTTTAAGATGCACCGATCGCTTTTTCCCATAACAAAATTAGTTCTAATCAATGTTCATTTATCAAACAAAAGATTATTAATCTTTACTACAAACATCTATTTTTCCCATTATTAATGAATTTAAGATTTTTATATTGTATGGTTTCAAAAATATGCCCATGACCATCTCAGATTATGATTCATAAAATTTGAACTAAGATGGAATTCAACTTCTCAAAACCAAACCCAGTGACTATTTGAGCAAAATTCCCATATCAGATTATGAGTTGCTGATTTTTGTTTTTTGTTTTTACATTCTCTACACTAACAAATGATTATTCTACTTGACAATTCATAATCACACCTATCATGCCATATGTGTGTTTAAATATATATTACATCAATTAATTGAAAACACAATCAAACCAGGTTATCAAACACACAAAAAAAAAACTCATTGTTACCTAAAATGGGAGGTGTTCTATGTGCAATTTATGACAGGCCAGGAGGGTTTTTTATTTTATTATCCAAACTAGTCTTGAAGACTACCCAAATACTCAAATCGGAAACCATAAAAAAAAAAATTCACTCTGGAAACCATCAAAGGCTTTGACAATTATTTAAAATTTTCTTCCAAGAAAACCATAAATTTCAAAAATAAAAAGCAACAGCAGGAGGAACGATGTTCATCTAAAAGACAGTAATAACTGAAACCCAAAACTTTTCACAACATGTAATATGGTTTGAGAATCAAGCAGTAAAATCTCTCCAATAGACTAAAACAGAAAGCTAAAACTACCAAAATAAATTGGCATTCTGCAGCATACCCAACTTCATCAAGGGGCAACCACAATTCGTCCCGCCACTTGATCAAGGTCCCGTTGACCACTTGAAGTAATTCTCCTCCCACTAGTACAATAGAACAAAAAAAAAATGCATCAGCACATGTGATGACTTATCATGACTATCAAGATCCTATAGTTTGATGACAACGTAAAATTAGGTCTTGAGAAATTCAAAACTTACCCCTTTGGGTCAACGTCAACAATGTTCATTTTCTGTAATTGCTGCAAAATGTGACGAGCAATAGCACCACTGCTCTTGCCAAAATGGGGTGGACGACTTCCATTTCTCTTGCTTCCACCATAGATCCTGCGGAAAGCACCCACACCAAGGCCTCCCCTCAAATAAATCTTCCTTGCCATGGAGGCTGCAAACAGAACATCAAATGTCTAACTTCAGAATTGCATCACCAACTTTATATAAGTAAATACTGAAAGAATGTACATGAGTATCATTACAGAAAAAGAAAGACACGCACCAGCTCTAACAAAGTACCAGTCTGGGTCATAAGGTGCAAGCTCCTTGAGTGTTCCTGTCTTCACAATATCAGTCCATGGGGGCAACTCTATCTGTTGCCAAGAAAAAAGGAAGATGAAATATAAAGATTAATTAATAAATCTCAATTTTGTAATTCATAAGCAAAAATTCAAAACTCGGTAATGACGAATATAAAACAATCTCATTTGTCTCCAAAAAAAATTAATAATTCTCACATAACATCAACATAAATATGCTAGTACTATGTGCATACAAAGGTGTGTATTGCATTTTTCCGACTAAAATCTACATAAATGTCTCTTCGAGTGTTGATGGGAAGTAGTTTCTGATCTTCAGCCCTCAAAAACATAATCACAGAACTACAAAAGTTAGCAAATTTTTGTGACGCAGCTAAACCTACGAAACTGACAGTTCGTGTACAGACATGAAACATCTATTCCAATCAGAGCAAAACCAATATATATATATTAACACAATGACCAGCAAACACTAAATACCTAACCTAATCTGATCTATTTGGTCAAGAACCCAAAAACTATACAGTTAAGTGAGAAATCAAATGATAAAATAAGAACGAACTGAAAAAATAATGATAAAGATGCGATACCTTGCCGGATCGCTTGAGATGGGCAGAGTAAGCTTTGACGAACTCATGAGGAGATACGTCCTTTACAGTCTTGGCGGTCGCCATTTTTCCACGGATGGCGTTCTCTACAGAGCAACGGTTAAGGATAGGCTCTGCGTCTCACTAGGGTTTCAGCTTCGTCTGCTTAATGGTGCTTATATAATTAGGGTTTCGTGTTTTCTGTCGGATTGGCCCAGTCCTGTTTTTACGGGTCGGGTGTTTATTGAAATTCTTTGGGCCAGGTTTTCGACCCAAAATGTTTACAACGTTTATTTTTTTTTTTCCCCTCTTTTTAGCAAATTAATTAAACAATTAAATTTAGAAATAAAACCCACTTTGCCTTCAGAAACAAAAAATTACAAAATTGACTTGTTGGTTCAATTTACCCTCCTTAAACTTGTAATTTATGTGCAATTTACTACTTTGTCCAAATTCTCACTTGAATTTGGGTTTTTCAAAGCAAATTAAGCGTGAATTATAAGTTTAAGCGTGAATTAAATTAAAAGGTTAATTTGTGGCTTTTTGAACCTAAATAATAATCGAGGGAGTGAACTGTATTTTATTCATTAAATGTTATTATAAAATAAATAAATAAATAAAATGAAAAGAAATTACAAATTCTTTTTTTAGATCATCACTTACATTTATAATTATTTATATTAATTATACAATAAATTTTCTTTTGTGGAGTAATGATCATAGTATGACTCATACCTTTCAAATTTTTGTTCATAATAATAAACATGAAATAACGAATTTCACAAAAAAAAAAAATTATGGAATTCAATTATACTGAACAATTTTTTAAATTTATTTCAAGAAGGTAATCTTGATGCCTGGTGTTTCAAAAATACAGTCAAATAATTCATTTTCTTATTTTATGACTGGTCAAATACTAAAAAATTTAATGGTTTATGATTTTTAGTGCTTGCCCATGATTAATTGGACCTACATGATTCAACTTCCAAGCAGTTCACTTGATTTTCAAACGCTCTTGATCCCAAGGGTTTTCACTAATTTAGTGAGTTATAAAAAGGCTACCAAGTTGTTTAGTTTACAGTGATATTTCGGCTCATGATTAATTGGACCTACATGATTCAACTTCCAAACAGTTCACTTGATTTTCCTTGAACAAGAGCCAACTCGAGTTCTAACGCTTTTGATCCCAAGTGTTTTCACTAATTTGGTGAGTTATAGAAAGGCTACCAAGTTGTTTAGTTTGCAGTGATATTTCGGCTCATCCAATTTATAAATAATTCAAAGAGAGATTTAAATGAGAACGAAAATGCAGAGAAATAAATCTGACTGAACTGAGAGCTTTCTACCCAGCCTGTTTTTCATTAATTTCACTATACTTGAAAAACAAACCAGAGTTCACAAAATTGCAACTAAATCAGTTGCATCATGTACAGATATTGAATAAGAATATGGAAGAATCATAGTTAACATTATTTAGTCGATTGATAAGGAATTATGATGCCTAGAAATGCTTCTCATTGTTCTTGGTAAGTGAAGGTGCTCATGTCGTTCCACGACAGACAACTTTTGATTTTCTTATGCTGAGGTATGTGAAATTTTGGTTCTTTAGGTACAGTTGGATGCTTCACTGACCTGCAGAAACACAAATACAGAATTCAAGGCTTTCGTTTGACCCAAAAAAAAAAAAAAAGTTGCAATGCAATGGATGACTAGCCTAATTTAGCAAAAGAAAGCTGCAGAATTGCATATGGCACAAGTAGAAATAATACAAGCCAAAACTTTCCATTTTAATCAACAGAAACTTTCCTGCTTACACTAACAGCTTTACAGGCCAACCCATAATGAATCAAGACGAGGGTACCAAAATAAGGAAAGCACCTCATCTAATATGTAGTAATCGAGTGCATTGCTTGACATTACAATCGGCCTGCAAATGTAAAATCTTTACCTTCTGGGGATGAAGGGCCTGTCAAAATAGGGCATGGGTTGTGCTTTTGGAACCAGCTCCTTTCTCAATCTGCGTATTTCTTCCTCTTCTGCTAGCTATAGGATAAAAAAGAACTGGTGTAAATATTTGAAAGCAGATAGTAATAGCATCAACTTGGTATCATTGATTTTCTATTCAATTTACCTTTTGCTGCCTCTCTCTTTCCATTTTGTATTGTTCAATAAGGGTTAACTTCTCAGCTACCTGACATCACACAGATTGTCAGCTTATTTTCACAAGAGGCTACAATTGAGAATTGAAAGACCAAGATTCATAATTATAAAGATGTATACTTTAAGCATAAAAATAGCAGAGCATGTACTGAAATCAGCACTAAATTTCCAGCTAGTGATACTAAAATAAGTAGACAATTACCTGGTGATCAAACTCGGCACGCTCCACTGCCCGAATATCACTGTGGAGCCTAAGGTCAATAGGCCTGGTATTCTCTTTTACTGGAGGTTTTATAAGAGACTGAAATGACACAGACCAACCTCAAGTAAGTGAACTACGGAAGTACATCAAAAGGCTGAATTTAGTAGTTCCTCAAGGTAATTTTTACATAAGAGAATCATTTGACTTTGCAATTTCATATACTCAAAGTGACCATTGTGCATAATCAAAAAATTGAGTTCTTTCCTGATTCCTCCTAGTCCAGATTATAGAAACAATCCCAAACTCACCTCAGGTTCATCTGTTGTCCAAGGAAGGCCTTGTGCAATAGGAATCCGCTGCTTCTCCTCCTCGGTCATCATTTCCTGTAACTTTTTCATGAATTCCTCCTCCTTCTGTTTTCCCCTTTGCTATAATAAGAACCAATCACCAAAATTTACAATGAATTACAAAAAAATATGGGAACAAGATGTACACTGCTTGAGCAATCATCATTATAGAATATCTACCTCTGTCCTCAGCTTAAATGGCTTTTGGCATGTGATTTTAAGCTGCTTTTTCTTCCATCTCCTCCCACTAATTGTGCTGCATGACTCAGAGCTCTAAAGAGAAAGTGAAACGAATTAAATAGCTAAGACTATGGACACATCTAATTAGTAAACAAACTGGAAAGGTCAAAAGAATCTTACATTTCTTCGGCTTCTCCGACCTCCATTAGAAGTCCTGCTAGAAATACTGCAATTTTTTTTGGGGGGGGAAGGGGGAGAGAATACCACATTTAAACACTAAATACACAAAAAGCAAGATAATAATGCAGGATTAAATAAAATAAATTCGACAATCACCACTAACCTGCCTTGACTACTGTCCCACGATGAGGAAACAGAAAGCCTTGGATGCAAACCCAGATTCTCAGAAGTGAGAAACAAATCTGATGGGCATAGAGAAGAAGGAGAATCCTGCGATTCTGGCACTTCAGGATGCTGTAATCCAGGCAATGCCCATTGCATTGCCTTCTTTTTGTCCTCTTTAATCTCCTCCTCTTCCTTCTTATCAGAATCCTTGGGATCTGGTATTGTACGTAGCCTCTCAAAAGCCTGAACCAGGTGCATCACTTTCCCACATTCAGGTACACTACTTCTTGCTTGTTCAAGCAACCTTTCTCTCCTTCTCTTAACTGTAGAAATACCTATTTGCTTTAATTGGTCGCTCTCATCTTCTTCATTCTCATTCTTTTGAGCCATATAACCTTTGTTTATCTCCTCTTCTTCTTCAACTTCACTGTCGGCTTTAAAACCACTTTCCTTTTCTTTGTCTTTCAATTCTTCTTTCTCTCCTGCGGACCTGTTCTTGAAAAACTCTTCTTGTGAAGCTCTCAGTGTTTCATAAGCTACACATAAACATTTTTTCATGTTTCCCCCAAATTTCCCTTTGCATTTGCACTCTACGGTTGAATTTGATTTCGCTTTCTCCTTTTTCGGATTTTTCTTTGCCACAACAAATTTTCGTTCTCTGATCTTGTTTCTAGGAGAGTGAAGATTCGAACTTTGATTGATAATATGATTCTTTGAGGATGATTTTTGAGATTTTGCAGATTTGGTAATCGGGGAATTCGTGGGTTTTAAATTAGGACTTGAATATGAAACATTGGGATTTGAATTCTCGGAATTTTTTGAAATCTTGGCTTGAGGATCTTTCATAGGAGTAACTGATTTTGAATTCTTGGTGCTCGAATCCATGGATTCAAAATAACTGCAGAAACACAAATGAAACGGTAGAGAAAATAGAAATTCTGGGTTTTGTTTGTTTGAAGGTTTCGATAGAGAGAGATGGCAGAAAGAGAGAATTAGGCTTCTTTGATTGATCAGTGAGAAACCCGTAAATGATGAATAGATCATAGATGAGAAAAAAAGAACGTTGAAGGTTTTGGACGCTCTTTGTAACGGCTAGTTTTCCTGACGGTGGGGTTCTTGAGCAGCGTCGGATTATTATTTTAAATTTTCGTTTGGATTTTGACCGTTTGATTTGCTAATTAGGGATTGAACTGTGGGATTGATTTGGATTAGCAACCGTTATGGCTAGGAAGGATACGGAGATTTTAGTTTGATATGGATTTTCTTAGTTCTATTTGACAAAAATTGTTTTTTTTCTTTTTTTTTTTCCTATTAAAGGTTCAACGAACCAAAATATCGATGATTTTAATAGCCATGGGCTGACAAGAAAATTTTAATTAATTAAAATAACACGATAATTTTAATGAATTAAAATAATATAATAAACTACACTATAAATTATCCTCTTTTTTAATTATTAAATTAATAAATATTTTTATAGTTGAGAATATCAATACTTTTCACTTTTAACATTTAACATTAACAAGAAAATCAATCAAAACATATTTAATTAATTTTTTTTCATATAAATTTAACACTTAATTAGATTATTTTCTTTATCAATCCAGGATTAGATTAGTTTCTTTACGGAAAAATAAGTGCATTTATTCATCTTTTTTTATAAATTCAACTATCGCTGTGGTTAGGATGAATGTGAAGATTTTAGTGCTAAGAATTTTGCGCATTTGTAAAACTTTTTATGATTGAAAGGATTTAAACTTATGACTTCTAATATCGCTACCGACGACAAGACTAAATGGACAACATCTAAATGACTTTATTAAAAATAAAAATTATTTGTTTTCTTTTCTTATTTATAAAAAAACTCACACTTATTTGTTTCTAGAAACATAAATTTCCTTTTTTGGTTTTTTTTTCTTCATTGTAGCTATATTCGATAATAGCTTTTTGAGTAGTTTTAGAGTTAAAACATTAAACGTTATTTAAAAAGTTATTTAGTAACGTAACATTTGGAGCAATTTTTAGAGTTTTGGATTGTTTTTTTTTGTTGTGAAAAGTTAACTTATGTAACGTTTTGCTTTCAGTATTTCATGAAACTCTATTAAAACAGCTAACAGCTAAACACTACTAAAACAGCTAACAGCTATCAAAATAATTAATTTTACCGAACAGATTTTATATATTAATAATGACTATTTTAGCATATTGATCGACGGCTTATTTCGAATTTATTTAAATGGAGAGGATTTTATGCATTTATTTAAATAAGTAGGTATTAGTTTTAAAAATAGAATCTCATCCTTCGTATGTTTGTATAAGTTTTGGTGGTTCAATGGAGAGGAGACCATATATTTTTATTGTCTGAACTTTTTATTTTCTTATTTTTGTTTTGGTGGTTCAATGAAAAATTAAGATGATTGAATGTTAATTTTTAAAAATATTATATTTTAGTGTCAGCGAATGACGTGGTCTATCAAAATTAAAAGTGTACATACACGTGCGAAATCGTTTTTTATTTTTTATTTTTTATAACATGGCAACTGAGTTGTCTTCCCAGACTCGTAGATCTTGCCAAATAAGCAATGACTAATATGGAAATGGTGAAAAATTCCACTATTAACTTCCATTTAATGCCCCTCACCTACCTCGTTCCCTTTATAATCTGTTTACCCATCCTCATAGATCGGTCTTATTTATCATAATACCGTTGATTTAGGCCTATTGATACAGAGTCAATTTAAAATAAATGAATTTTATAAAAATTTTATAAAATTCATTTAAAATTTTATTTTTAAATAAAAAAAAGTAAGACATGGGTAACTCTAATTTTATTGAAATTGATAGGAATTGTAAATGAATTTTGCAAAATTGACCATTGAAATATTTATTGAGAAAATTAAATTTACTATAAATTCAACTATTTTTATTTTTTTGAAAAATTTCAACCGTAACAATGTTATTTTTTTTAATCCAATAATAATATTGGTTTATATTTTCATTTTTAGTTTTTTGAAAAATTTCAAATCAGTAATGACATTTCTTTTTAAGTCTAGCAATAAAGTAAGTTATCATTGTTATGAAACTACAAAAACTGAGTATCAACAATTGTTTTCAAATGCAATTAAAAATAATAGTAATATTTTTAAATTTTTTTGTTAGTTTTCAAATTGATTACTTTTAAATCAATAAAATTTTTTATATCAATTAAAAATAATTATTATGATGAATGTTACTGTTTATATAATTAATTAATTAGTGTAAAATATTAGTATACTTATTTATTTGAAATTTATTTTTTGTATTTTAATAAAAAGGAAAGTTATTATAAGCTAATGTACATAATAAATATAAATATAATTATTTTTGTTAAATATGGTTTTTTATTTTTAATCTTATATTCCTCCCTTTTATCTGTTAAATTGAAATATTTAATGAGTTAAAATAAAAGTTGAAGACGTTACAAAGTTAAAGTAATAAAATTCAAAAGAAAATTTATATATTCAGCTGAATGCAAATTGTAAATTGTAAATTAACTCTCGATAGTAAACTTTTTGAGTATTTACCCTTTGTAGTTTTTATATCTTTCATTTCAATTTTTTGTTTTTCCTTTGAAGTCTGTAGGTGCTATAAATTAGACTTATATGAAAGCAAGTTTATATTGTAATACTTAATTTAATATATTTTTAAATTTAATAATTAATAAACTCTTTTTTTTTTTTTTTTTTTTGACTGTTATAAGAACTATCATTATCATGAACTTTTGAGAAATCATTTATTCACTTCCCTTCTAACTTTATATAGCTTCAATGACAATCAACACTGTCTGAATTCTGAAGCAAATCAATGCTTGGTTTTGAAGCACTCTTTTGCATACCTGAAAATTGTACTATTTTAAGGCTCCTTCTCTCTCTTCAATGCACATGAAAAAAAAAAGAAAAAAAAATTCTTATACAACTGTAGGTAGTTATCTTTTTTTAATAATAAAAAAATTATTAATTGTGTTAGTCATTGTCATGTCACGGGGCCATATTTTCACAGCTCCTAGTACCCGTGTGGTGTCTAGACTTAACTCATAATCTAGGCCCACCATGCATGTTCTAAAGGTCTTAGCATCATATCCGATCATAGGGCGCATCTGTCAGGTACAAATATAAGGGTTTCGTACCTCCGTGTATGGTCTAAGGTCTTTCGAGCATCTCGGGCGGCATGGTCTGCCCATATAGGAACCTCACCCTTTGGAGAGACGCGCACTATAAGCTCGTGGCCCTATAATATCCATAGAGCTCCTTCCCTATGGAGACATCAACCCCTCTTGATAAGGCATGATGCCCGCATCCTAGCTCACTAGAGCTCAGATCGTCATCCCGGCTCTGGGGCGGCGGAGAGCATTACGCCAGGTTTCCCCTCTTATATTCTCGGCACCCATACCATCCAACATGCCATTCCAATTTTCAATAGCCTTATTTCGTCCATAGGGTTGCCATGGTAATACACTACGGGTAGGGATACTACAAGGAAAATTTCATTATTTGGTATGATTAAAAAAATGTATAGTCATGAAATTGTTTTGTTTGACTTTTCTTCCCACTATTGGCCGCAAGGGCAATTTGTTGGGTTTTTTTTTTTTTTTTTTTTTTTTTTTTTTTTTTTTTTTTACAATAAAAAGGATAATATCACTTTTCCCTCATTTACTTTGCTTTTTCCACCAAAAATTGAATTCATTGAAAGTTTTATGATGATTGGAGTCCTCTAAAAGAATTAGTGAAGTTAAAATAGCAAGATATCAATATTAATAATTTTTTCCTCTAAAATTTTGTCTTTCTCAAATAAATGAAAATAAATTTATTTTATTTATTTCATTATTTTTCTTCATTATCTAAACATAACGTGAAAAACAACAATGGATTAATCTTATCGTTTGCTTTCCACGTGGATAAAAGAGATTATTGTTTTTTTACTACACATTAGAAATAATAGATTTTTTAAGGAAAATCTAATTCAAGGAAAATAAAGAAGAATTATATATATATATATATATATAATTCAGTGTGAAAAAAAAAAAGAATTTAAATAAATGTCATTACCCATTGACACGTTAAAGAGAAGGAAAGGAATTGTGGCACTGCCAGCGATATCTACGAAACCTCAGGATCGGGAATCTGTTGCTTTACAGGTAAACGCCCATTGTGTTTCAAAACGCGTTGGAAAATAGATGTTCAAAGTCCAAGGGCGCCAATGTAAATCCATTGTCCGAGACCCCCATTTTTACTTTTATGCCATTCCCCAAACCAGCTAGAGGGCTCCCTTTCAACCGAACCGAATCGAAACAATAATGATCATAATGATGACAATTTGCTCATTTAAAAATATCACAGGGGTATTTCTCGGATTCGCCATGTGTATTTAAACCCACCCGCACCCGCTCTCTTCTTGTGCCAGTTCCTGCAACAAACTTGACAAAAGCCAAATTTTCTCTCTAGATTCTCTCCTGCGAAAGGTACGGTTTCATTTCTGCTATTTGGTCATGGATTCTTTTAGATCTATTGGCGTTTTCGTGTTTTTGTTACCGATCTGTGATTTTTGTTTGTTGCTAATGCTGGATTAGCTGTTTTTTTTAGTGATTAATGTTTCAGTTTTCAAGTATTAATCAAGTAATCTTGATGTATGGATCTGCTTGAAAATTTTGCTCTTTCAAACTTTGTAAGATTAAGCATTTTTTTTAAAATTTGAATTCTGCTAGATTTGTCGCTTTGATCTTGCCTAATTGTGTAATTTGATTCGATCTCGACGTTTTTAGCTCTAGTTTCGTTTTTTTCTTTTTGAATTATTGTTGCTGTGAAATTATGACTCATTTCACAAGAAATGCTCTGTTGGATCTTCTTTGATTTCCATATTGTTTTTGTCATTTTGGGATTCGACTGGAGTCCACAAAAGTTTATGTTTGTAAACCATTTATTGTAGGCGTCAATATTTGATTCTGAATCAATATTCACTCTCAAAAAATAACTTCATGTCCGAAACAGTCGACGAAACTGATGGGATTATACTAATTTAGTTTGAGAGGAATATGTTGCTCAACATTAGATTTTAAATTCATTGTTTTATTAGTTTTCAGATACTGAATCAAGTTCTGTTATTTCCTATCTTTTTATGCAAAAGGGGATTAGTTGCTGGTGAAACATCCAAGAATCAATTGTTATTATTCTTGCTGGCTTATTTGTATGGATTTGCTATGTTTCAGGTAATACACTTTGAAAAAGGTAAAAATGGTGAAGATCTGTTGCATTGGAGCAGGATATGTCGGTGGGCCTACAATGGCAGTCATTGCACTCAAGTGCCCGTCGATTGAAGTAGCTGTTGTTGATATCTCTCAACATAGGATTAATGCCTGGAACAGTGACCAGTTGCCCATTTATGAGCCAGGCCTCGATGATGTGGTGAAGCAGTGCCGAGGCAGGAACCTCTTCTTCAGTGTTGATGTTGAGAAACATGTCTCTGAGGCTGATATAGTCTTTGTTTCCGTCAACACTCCGACCAAAACTCGTGGACTGGGGGCTGGTAAAGCTGCTGATCTGACATACTGGGAGAGTGCAGCACGCATGATTGCTGATGTCTCAAAGTCAAACAAAATTGTGGTTGAGAAATCAACTGTGCCAGTTAAGACAGCAGAGGCAATTGAAAAAATTTTGACCCACAACAGCAAGGGGATCAAATTCCAGATCCTCTCAAACCCCGAGTTCCTTGCTGAGGGAACTGCAATCAGCGATCTATTTAACCCAGATAGAGTTCTCATTGGAGGAAGGGAAACCCCAGAAGGTCAAGAAGCCATCAAAGCATTGAAGGATGTTTATGCTCATTGGGTACCTGAAGATCGCATTCTAACCACCAACCTTTGGTCTGCAGAGCTGTCCAAGCTTGCAGCCAATGCCTTCTTGGCCCAGAGGATCTCATCCGTTAATGCTATGTCTGCACTATGTGAGGCAACTGGGGCAGATGTTACCGAGGTTTCATATGCTGTTGGCAAGGACACTAGAATTGGTCCCAAGTTTTTGAATGCCAGTGTTGGTTTTGGTGGGTCCTGCTTCCAGAAGGACATTTTGAACCTTGTATACATCTGTGAGTGCAATGGCCTTCCAGATGTGGCAGAGTATTGGAAACAAGTAATCAAGATCAATGATTATCAAAAGAACCGATTCGTGAATCGTGTTGTTTCCTCTATGTTTAATACAGTTTCAAATAAGAAGATTGCCATTCTAGGGTTTGCTTTCAAGAAGGATACTGGTGACACAAGGGAGACCCCAGCTATTGATGTGTGCAAGGGGCTTTTGGGAGATAAGGCCCTGTTGAGCATCTATGACCCACAGGTGACCATGGACCAGATTCAAAGAGACCTGACCATGAACAAGTTTGATTGGGATCACCCTCTCCATCTCCAGCCAATGAGCCCTACAACTGTGAAGCAAGTGAGCGTAGTTTGGGACGCCTATGAGGCAGCAAAAGATGCCCATGGTCTTTGCATTTTGACAGAGTGGGACGAGTTCAAAACTCTTGATTACAAGAGGATTTATGAAAGTATGCAGAAGCCAGCCTTCGTGTTTGACGGAAGGAACGTTGTGAATGCGGATCAGCTGAGGGAGATTGGTTTCATTGTATACTCAATTGGTAAGCCACTTGATGCATGGCTCAAGGACATGCCTGCTGTAGCCTAAACGTGACAGCGATTGGTTTGCTCATCATGGCTGCGCATCAACCGGTTATAGTTTGAGACAACCAATTTGATTCTTCAATAGTCTTAAACTATTGCCATTTTTTCTTGCTTTCCCATTTTAGTGGGACAATTTGCGTTGCTGTTGAGGTGAAAGCAGAGTCTATATGTTCTTTTTTTTTTCCATACATTTCCATTCAATTATATCAATTATGTATTTTTTCTTTCTTTCATATGCAACTTTATAACTAGAATTATGAATTCCCAAAACCAAAATGTTTTCTATCCTTGTTGCATATCAAATGTAGCTTATCCATCTATCAAATTTTCCTTTTTTTTTTCCTATTCTTTTGATCTTCATGAGAAATAAATGGCAACCAATGACATTACTAACTTACCATGCTTATTGAGTTCTTTTGGCAATTGGTTGGTTACTTATGGAACATGACAACTGAGCACAATTTGGGATTTTGCTCGAGTAGAATTTGACTTTGGAAAGTTGTTTCCATTAGCTTGATAGTTTTTGAAAGTTGGATGGCTTGGATTTTTTTTCATGAAACTTTATTCATTGACATTTTTTTAAATGAGCAAGACGTGCAGAAGAGAAAGCTATGGGTAGAAAGAGACTACCTAATTTGTTTTTCTTCACTACAATGATTGAATTGGAGCAGTGGATTTCATATATTTAGGGGTGGGTTATGTCAACCCCACCTCTACCCTTCTACTCATTAGCTCCATTCATGTCCTCACCTTCCAATCCGACAGGTAAATAATGACAGGTTTTCTTTATTTAGTATTTACTTATTTTTTACGAGGAAGGTATGTGAGAAAATAGTTGTAAAAACACTATTTATAGTTTTTGACATCAAACTTTAGTGGTTAATATCAAGATTGTGAAAAAAACGAAGAATATGTTGATGTTTTAACTGTCAATGCTTCTATTTTACATTTTGTGGTGCTTAACTTTTATCTCCGATAAGGATAGATGTGGAGTTGAGCTTTCCGAAAAACTTACCTATAAACGGTATATAGATCCATTTATACATTAAATCAATGAGAAACACCGTTTTGGTTCACCTATGCATGAGTTTATGTAAGAAATTTCCTTCTCTTTCGTACATTTTTCTTTTACATAAGTTGAACCAGGCTCTGGAATATTGTTGTTTGATAGTCAATTTCAGGTGTGAAGTTGTTACTGAAACGCAGGGCAATTGCACAATATAAGGGTTTTGGAGAGAAAACACAAAGGCAGTTGAATTAATAGGACATTTCCCACTTTAACTATACTTGGCTTAAAACTGTATTCTTAATAGTTAATTCACTTTGAACTCTCCTTGTTTGGATTTAATTTAAAATAGTTAATTTGTAGTCCATCAATTAATTTTTATTTTTCACTGTAGCGAGTTAAAATATTTAAAATATTTCTTTATATATATATATATATATTATTAAAAAAATACCTGCATATTAATTTAAAATATTTAATTATATTATATTAGAATTAGGGTTCATCAAAGAAGGATTAGAATTTCAGAATTAGAACATCTTTTTCTTTTGGCAATCAAGTTAACAGGAGAAGAATAATAACTGTATTTCTTGGAAAATTCTCCAGATTCTTTTGAGGTGGACCAACTAGCCAAGTGTCTAGATAAGCCAAAAGCAAAAAGCAAATTTCCTACCACTAACCAAACACGGTCTTGCTCTAGTATACAGTTAATCCAAATATTGCAACGTGCTATAATCGAACTTCAAGTTCCAATCATTATTCTCCACGTTTCAAATAAGAAACCCCTTTTTGGCTTAAACTCATCCAAATTTCAATTTTTTACATCAAAGTAACTGGAGACGAGACTTATTTCCTAATCTGTCCTCAAGATACCAGAATCTTAAGTGGCAATTTATGTGATTCTCATTAGATTCTAACCTTTTTGGTAATTCTGTTGTCTCCGCGGAGTCTCCAGGTCCAAAAGTTTCTATCCTCGGATCACCGAACACAGACTTAAAATTTCCTATAAATCGTGCCCTAACTTTACCCATTTTCTCGATCCCTAATCTTCAAATCATTTCGGTCAGAAATTCTCTGATCCTCTGTTTCTTTTATTGATTTCGATTCTGTTATTTTTCTAATTCGCTTTCTCCTCTATCTATTCATCCGAAATTCATCTCTTGCCGTTTCTACATTGATTTCTAGGGTTAGGGTTTCGAGATCCTAAAATTATTCTATTTCAAAAGGGGTTTTGTTCGATCTTTGAATCTAAGCTTGTATATTAGTTTTTCTGTTGTCAATTTTTCTGGGTCGGTCGAAATTCTTAAAAATTATTTGATATTTTGAATTTTTAAAAAAAGGCTTCATTTTTGTCGATTTTCTGTCCGATTCGATTTTTCTATATATCGTACCATCGCCTACGATTTTTTTTTTCCCGTAAATCAGTTTTTATTGTTAAAAATTAGGGATCTTAAATTTTGATCTTGTGAATTTGAGATTTGTATGTTTTTCACCGTCCTTTCGATCTTGTCGATATAAGAGATTTTTTCAGGTGATATTCTTTGGGTAAGTTCAGGTCTTTCTAGCTGAATCATTCTGTATTGTTAATTATAGATTTTTTTTAAATTTTGTCATATGTGATTATATGCTATTTGTCGTTTTTAATTTCTGCGAGTTCTGTATTATTAAGACGTGTGGTTCTATAGTGAGGGAATTTAAGCGTAATTGAAATGAATTTAGAGAGCTAGAAAGCAGTGTTGACATGAGGAAATGAAGTTCATATAACACATGTCGAATTTGCACCAAATAGTTATGTACTGATTCATATGTTAGCTTCTTCCACTTTTTTTAATTCTTAAAAAGATGTTTTCCAATCAAGTTGAATGGATACTTGTGGATGTGGCATGTGAGAGTGAGAGTGAGTAAGTCTTATGAAGCCTTATTGCTTATCTCTGCCTGTTTGGCTTTATGTTTGTGGGCAAACATCTATGTTACCTGGCTTTTGCTGAGGCAAAAAATTCGTGCTTCTCTTAGTGGAAATGTGTGAAAGTAACGAGCTGAAGGGTATGTCTTAATTGGAAGGGAAACCAATTTTCACGTGCGCTGAAGCCAATGAATACTGTGAATATTTGGGCCAAATTATATGAAATTGTCTTTTGTTGTGCTGTCCAGAATTTGACGTATGATTTATCCCACTCTGTGTACCTTATTTGCTACTTGCTTTTCTCTTTGTTAATTTCATATTTATTGGTTCGTCAGTACGTTTCCGAGTTTCTCTTATTGAAGAAATCTGACTTGTAGGTGAAAAATGATTCATAAACGACCTCTTGTTGATGATGATTCTTATGAGGTTGCTTCTAAGCACCCTAGACATCTGGAGCACATTGATCAGCTTGCTCCAATTGCCTCTCTGGCTGATACTCGTCATAAATCTGTAATCTCAGGTAATAAATAGTTTTAGACTTTCTGAATTGATAAAGATATTAGGCATATGGAATTATCTTAATGAAGCTTGTCTGAATTATCGTAAAAATTTAGCAGTACTTGCATCTTGTGCTCCAACCCTTTTTTATTTTCCAAATGAGTTAGCTGATCACTTGATATGGAAAATGGCTGTTGTCATTCAATCTTAGATTTAATACTTGACATAATTCGGACTGCTCAACCATTCATATCATGTGACTTTTTAATAGTTTATTCAATTAAATGAGACTGAAATGAAGTTCAGGAAGCTTTTTCAATCTTTGTTCTCGTGGAAGAAACATCCTGAGTTTTAGTTTCAAATTGTGTTTGACGGTGATCAGTTTGTTGAATTCCTACAGTGGATTTTTCTGGAAAACCACAGTTAATAATACTATTGGTTCCCATAGAATGCAGTGAATTTGTGCTGAATCAATATATGCTCAGTTCTGCAATAAGAATTTTGTAAATTTATCAGTGTCTAATCTTCCTAACCAAGAAGCTTTGCTTGTCACTCGAATGTGTTTAATTAATCTCATTGGATTGCTCCGTGTTATGGTTTAACTGGTAACATTTGATAAAATGGTTTATATATTATGAAATGCTGATGACAGTCTTTGTTAATTTGATCTTCTGGTTTATTTTCTTATTTTTATTATGAAGAAGGCGATGGCAGTCTTGTTAACTGTGAAGATAATGGGAGGGCTGCAAATAATTCAGTTATAGCAGTTTCAAAAGAGGCAAACAACCTTGAGACCAGTGCTTCTGGATATTTTCCTCATTTTTTATGGATCAACAATGGAGTTCTTGAGGCAGATAATCTCTCATTTTTTCCAGAATATTTTGATCATGGGCATCAGCTAAGGGCTTTACTTCAGCCTGAGGAGGGGTTCTCATCACTTGACTATCCTCTTCAAAAGTCAGTTTCAGTTGGACCAGAGCATCAAGTCACTGTTCCAGAATGGGAGGGTCCCAAAACCTCTTCAAATCAGCTGGATAAGTCTATTCCTCATATTGAGGCTGCACAATCATCATACTTCAGTATCATAGCTGATGATGGTTATGAGGAGAGGGTTATGGGTACCTGTATTATTCCCATGCGTGAAGAGGAAGCATTTTCGATGCATTGCTGCCAAGGCTCTGAAATTGACTGCAATTGCCTTGATCAGGGATCTATTGAATGTGTGAAACTACATATCATGGAAGCTAGGCAGAAACTTAGGGAGAACCTTGGTGAGGAGATATTTGACGGTCTGGGATTCTGTGATATGGGGGAAGATGTTGCAAAGAAGTGGACAGAAGAGGAGGAGCAAGTCTTCCATGATGTAGTCCTATCAAACCCTGCGTCCTTGGGCAGGAACTTCTGGGATCATCTGCCAGCAGCATTCCCCTCCCGAACAAAAAGGGAGATTGTCAGTTATTATTTTAATGTATTCATGCTTCGGAAACGTTCTGACCAGAATAGATTTGATCCTCTAAACATTGACAGTGATAATGATGAGTGGCAAAGAAGTGAAGCTGGAATGGCAGAGGAAGATGAAGATTCTGCTGTTGAATCACTCAACGGGCAAGATGCTTCTGCTTATTATCATGAGGGTATTGCAGAGGATTGCAACGAACACATTGAGGATGAGGATGAGGATGAGGATGAAATTGGCGGTTCCAAAGAAAGTGCTGATGAAGATTTTCAGAGAGTCGCAACGGATGAGGAATACGAGGGAGATTTAGATGATATCTCAGAAGCACGTGTTGGTATTTCCCCTGGCGATACTGGCTGTAAACTTTTCAAAGGGGTTCCTAGTAACAAGGGGAATGATTTTGAAGATGATTCATGTACATCATATGAGTATCAGCGGGACAATGCTGATTGCTGTGGTCCACATGATATAGTAACTGATGAAGGACATTTCACTCAAGAGTGATCCAATCTCAGAGTGCATACTACCAGTGATCGGAAAGATGTAGTAACGCCTCAATGTTACTAGCCTATGTGAAGGATTCAATGCTGTTACCTTCACATGATCATACAAGGGGCTGCTAAGGGTAGCCTGGTCACATGATCCAATCTTAGCTTGCAATTTTTGAGGAAGAAGAAGAACGGAGGCAGTGAATGGTGGAGGATAGTGTGGTGATTGATTTCCATGGGAGAGCCAAAGGAACTCATGAGGAAATTCCCCATGCTACAGGTTGCAAATCCATGGCAACGCCTGAATATTGTTTTATTTCATCGAGTTCAGTCTCAACTTTCAAGGCCATAGGTTGTTGCACCTCGAAGATGTTTACATTCTCCCCTTGAGAGGGGTCTTTTGGTTTTCGATGTTGATAATGTTTTTGTGTTATTAAGAAATTATTTGTGTTTCTTGACCCTATTAAGGTCTTTAGTTGCTTTCCAATGTAAACTGTACGAATTTCAGCAAAGATGACATGATGCCAATGTAACAGGATGGAAATAACAAGAAGATTTTCCTTTCTCATCTCTGATATAGTTTTTTCAATTTCTTTTGTGAGCAATTCTGTCCAAATTTGCTATTTTCACCTCCATTCTATCGTTGCTAAGAGAAGATGGAAATGGATATTTCTTTTATTTCTCAGATTATCTGAACAAAGTTGCAAGCAATCAAAATACTGAAAATTTTTAAATATTTTTCACTGTTCTCTCCCTCCATTCAAACCGCTATTATGTTTATATTGCAGATTAAGGCTTTTCCCCACCAAATTATGTGAGCTTAATGTCAAGTATTGGTTTAATATATCAGACAAAAACAAAATATATTGATATCTGCAAGGAAATAATGATTTAGCTTATGAACTTATGCCTTCACCAAATAGCTAATCGCACCAATGAAGTAAAAGCATCTTAGTCTTAATAATCTTTACCTTAATAATTTAGAAGTGCAGTAGCAAAGACTAGGATGCAAAGTTTTCTAGATTCTCTTAATTCGTAGAAGACTACAAATGGTAGTTGGGATTCCTTAACTTGTAATTAGTGATTGATAATTTTCATGATACATTAACATTGACGTGTGTAAATTGTGCATTTACTTATACTTAAATTGTATAGTCGAGTGCGAATGCGATTTATTAATTTTATGAATGAGCTCAAAAAATGGACTTTGAATAGTTTACGAGCATTCTACTTTTCTTAATTTTTCACAAAATACAAAATTTTCATAGCAGTCTATTTTTCTGATTTAACTTATTAAATACAAAAGAAAAATAACCACAAAATAAAAAACAAAAACAAGAAACATCAATAGCCTAAGATAAGCATTCTAAGAAATTCATTCCATTGTTGATTACTAGAATCAAGTTTGTTTTACCTAAGCCCACAGCAATTTTACTAGTCTCTTATTGAAATTACTGAAGGTAAAAGGTTCGTCCTCCCATTTTGAAGATCAATATTCTGGTTCATCCATTAATGGACCAGATTTTGGATCTGATCCACGTTGGCCAGCCTGTTAAAATAGTCACCAGACTACTCCTAGATTAAAATAAAAATGAAGTCCCAATGTACAAAACTAAAAAACAATCAAGGGTTTAAAAAAAAAAAACAAAGGATTAGTGTCTCAATGACATCATGATTAAAGAAATTAAGAACATGTATCTTAATTTAAATTAAATTTACTATTCTTTGACTAAAGAATTAAATAAAATAGATACGAAAAGAAAATAGTTAGGTGATATTTGTAAGTCGCGATGAGACGAAATTAATTATATTTTTATTGTAATACCAAAAATAGAATTAGACGGAAAAATGTTAGCAACTTTTAGTGAACCTTTGAAAATTGCTTGGCTAAAAACAGATAGTGAGTGAAACAATAATAAAATGGATTGAAAAAGAGTTTTTAAACCTCTACCAAATTACTTCTACTACAAGCAACCGTTTAACCCAAATCAGCATTATCTTTTTAATTAACAAAATTGATTAATCTTAATAACCAACAAAATCACACATTTTCCGTTGTTCCCAAAATGCCCAATTTCAATGCGAGAGTATTGTTTTTTTATATACATACATATGGAAAAATAGAAGCGAATGAGAGAAAGTCTACTCCTTTAGCTTAGCTTCCATGCAAGGATTACTTTCCTTTTTTTAGTTCCAGCTATTGAGAAAGGCTCTCGCTCTCTCAATCTCGTGGGCTAATTTGTGTTCTGTGGTCACAGTAGCAGTCACTTCCATTACGATATCGCGCTTGCATATGCTTCAAATACCCACAAGAGAAACAAAGTAATAGAACAGAGCGTGCTCTGTTTATAGGGTTTTGCTTAGCCAATTTAGATCTTGTTTTCGCCCTTCAAGACCAAAGAACCCATATGTTTTCTTCTCATTTCACTTTAGAAAATCATAGTCGGTATCTGAATTTTGGTTCTTTTTTATCCGGTTGTTCATTGATTCATCTGCTTCTTGAACTTTCTTGTGTTTTGTTTTGTTTGCTGGGACGTGACTGAAAATTCTTGCATTTTTCAGGGAAAGTTGAGGTTTTGATTGGTTTTATGATCTGGGTTATTGTTGTTGTTTGGTGAAATACATAAAATGGATCAAGATCAAGAAAAGAAGCATGCGTGCAAGTCGTGCAATAAGAGTTTCACGAGTGGGAGACTCTTGAGCGGTCATATGAGGATTCATGTACTAGCAGGTAAAGGTTCAGCTAAAGAAGAGATTAACCTTGAAAATGGCAATACGGGTATTGAAGGTTATGGCCTAAGAGAAAATCCCAAGAAATCATGGAAATTTTCCGGCTTGAAACTTGATAATGGCACTGGCTCAGTTGAAGAAATTATACAATGTCGAGTCTGTGGCAAGCAATTCGAGTCACAAAGATCTCTTCATGGCCATATGAGGCATTGTTCAGAAAAGAAAAGAATTTGTTGTAAAGAATGTGGGAGAGGATTCAAGACTCTAAGATCTCTAACTGGTCACATGAGGTTGCATTCAGATAAGTATAGGGTCTCCACCAAAGAATCAAGAACTAGTTTTTCAAGGCCTAATTTGGTTGTAATGGCTTTATCAGATACCGACACTGTTAGTCTTGTGAGAAAAAAGAGATCGGATCGAATAAGGTACAAGGTTACTCCCAATTCTTCGTTTTCTAGCTTAAATGAATCTGTTTCTGGTTTTGAAGTTGAACAAGAGGTAGAAGAGGTGGCTATGTGTTTGATGATGTTATCTAGGGGTGTATGTGATTGGGATGAGTTCAAATCAGTTAGTGAATCTTTGGATAATGGTTCTGTTTATTCTGGGGATAAATCCTTGTACCAAAATAAGAGAAATGAGAGAAGTGAGGATGGAGATTGTGTTTTTCAGGGTAATGAATTTGTCAAGAAGAAGAAACCAAGAGGGGATAATTTAGATCCTTTTGTTTCTGATTCTAAGGGTATGACCTATGAATGCAGTAGATTGAAATTTCCAATCGGGAGTTTTTATCAGGAAATTGACTCCAAGAAGCTTAAACTGGAGGAGGAATTTGGATTTCTGCCGTGTGCTACTGAGATAGACAAGGGAATTGAAGATGAAATTGATAGTAACCAAATTGAATCAGAATCAACCCAAGAATTTACTCAAGAAGTTGATTTGGGTTCTCTCGATGCTGAATTAGTGAAGAATGATTCGTACACTGAGATTATAGGTTCTACTTCAGATTTTGATAATGTAGACAATTCGAAGAAGAAGAGCCAATTCCGGTGTAAAATCTGCAACAAGCTATTTTCCAGTCATCAGGCACTTGGTGGTCACCAAACATTTCATAGAACAACTAGAAATTCCGTTGCTTTGAAGATTGAGCAGTGCCAAGAAATTCAGAGTAATTGGTTGCCTGAAAAAATTGTATGCATTAAAGATTCAGTGGAGGAGGAAGTAAATAGAGTGACTATGACAAGTAATCGGTCAAAGAAGAGCAAAGAGTATAAATGTGATATCTGCTCAAGAAGTTTCATTTCAGGCCAAGCTTTGGGAGGTCACAAGAGGGCCCATCATTCTAAACCCAAAGAAGAGCAGAGTATGGCAATAAGAGAAGAGGCTCATAATCCTAATATCTCTAAAGCACTTGATATCAATCTCCCTGACCTGCTTGATGAAGAAAATAGTCATGAAATTGGGTTCAACTCATGTTGGGGTGTGAGCAGCTACAAGCATAATCCATTACTGAATCTCGTTGCTAACTAAGGGGTAAAAACTGTTGTATTTGGTTTGACGAGGTACATCACTTGTTGAAGGATAATTCACAAAGATGTAGAGCTTCCGTTTGCTGCTCTTTGTTTAACACTGACAGCTTCCCTTATCCGGTTTATCCTATCTCTTTGAACAACTTCAGAGTTGCAGAATTATGGCAAATAGGTATACTTTATTTCGTTGGAATTTTGATGCTGAAATAGGATTGATTTGGTTTTTGTGCATTGTAGTTTTCTATGGATATATCAATAGTAAGAGAGAAGCATTCACAGATTGAGTTCTCAATTTGAATTCTCATTCTTTTGTACCAAGTTTCCAAGCAAAAATGCAATATAATTTTTTAGTCTTCTCGTATTGGACGAAAATCTCAGTAGTATGTGTTATGTGAGCCAAAGGTGGTTGTGTAGTCACCTAACACATAAAAATGACATATTATCTCAAATTTGCAATATATCTCGGTCCTTTTTTATTCTTAAATTTGCTCTCTCTCTCTCTCTCTCTAGAGTTTTCCTGCATACTCTGTAGTTGTAATATTTTTTGAGCAAGGCACAATCTTAAGTTTAATGGATTTAAGGCTGTACAGAACCAAGCTAAATTATTTTGGCTTCAAACTTGAAAGAATAAAAGCTTTCAGTCTCTTTATTAGGCTAAATGTTAGTTTCATGCAACAGAAACTCAACAGCAGTTAAGAACATTACTTGAACAGAGCAATGTCAAGTAGGTTTGGCCTCTACCTTCATTTCCCACTTTTAACTCATGTTGATTGACTGTTTCCTCTAATCAGAAGACACATGTAACATGTTCTCACTTCTCAAGATCTTTTCTACTTCTTTCTCTGATTTTATTTACAGTTTTTTTGTTTTATTACTTAAATTTCCTGATGGGGTAACACAATTTTTTTAAGTACGAGAGAGACCTCAGAGAAATGGAGTTCAAAATATCCTTTTACCTGCCCTTGAGTTCTCATTACTTCCCCCCTCTATCTTTTTATAAGTTACAAGTAATTTTCAATGCATGAGACTCCCTGCCTGCCTAGTTATCAGGAAAACCAAGCTTTTGATGTGATGTAAATTAGCTAGTAAGCATAAAAAGGCAACAATACAAAACTGTTTGGCATATTAAAGATATGAGAAAATCCTCATGATTAAGTATCTCTGAAGCCATGTGCTTCCCCTGAAAATTCTTTTTTTATTTTTTTTTATTTTCATACATTCTGGCTGAAAAGAATACTGTGTGCATGTTCCTTGTGGCTCACATCTTGTTTCTATTTGTTAAGCTGGACATGAATTGGCACACAGGCATAGAAGTTGAGCACAATTTGCTATAAATGTTACAGTATCACATGCTCTGAAAATTGAAAAATATTAGTTTAATGTTCTTCTAATTGCTAAATTGGTCACTTTAAGATTAATTTTTGACTAATTAATCCTATTTAACCTTTATCTCTAAGTAGGAAATCATTCAAATTGAATTCTGAGTTAGCTATTGGATTATTTAACTCATTTACGTCCCTAATTTTTCTAAATTGAAAAAAGAGCAATTTTCACATTATTATATACAGGACACATAAGAGAATAATTTTTTTTTTTTTTTTTTGAAAAGGCCTATAAATTTATATTTATATTTTTTATACTATACATTTATGGATTAGACAATATGGAAGTGGCTCTAAAATTATTTTCTTAATTTTTCATAAACAATAATATTTTCCTTCAACTTCTCTCGCATTTTCTTTCATTATTATACAGAGGATCCAGAAGGATTTTGTCTTTAATTTTCCTTCAAAATTTTACATCCTTAGGAAAAATTAATGCTGCTTCGTTGTTTTCCAATCCTATTTCCTTTCCTTTCTCCCAAACAGAGTGTAAAAGAAAGAAAAAAACTAGTACGCCAAATGGACCAGAAAGGGCTTTTAATTGGACCATGTCTCTCTGCATACCCAAAGAGGTTAAGGAACAGAAAATTCTAATTATTCTCACCGCCTTTTTTATCCTTCTACAGTAAAATCAGAGAAAGCCCACAGGTCTCTCTCACTCTCTCTTCTGTGCTTAACGCAAACTGGAAAGATACACGTGAAAATTCAGGAGAACTCCACCTCAAATGAATCCAATCCCTAACCCTAATTCTAATCCACCACTAACAGACTCTTATTTCTCTTATTTTTCCCAAAACCCTAATCCCCAATTCCCTGTCCAGCAACTCCCTCATGGCTATATTGACCCCTCTGCCGCCGCCACCACCGCTCTTGCCCCTCCTGGTGTTGACTCCTACCCTACGCTAACCACTTTCCCACAAGTTCAAGCCTCGTCCTTGTTGCAGCCCGGCTCCACTAGTTATTATTTGGATCAGAATTCCCAAAGTTGGGTTGCGAAAGAGGCTGTTCAGCAATATGGGTCGGACGCAGCTGGATATAGAGGCGCTGCTGTAAGTGGTTGGTTTTCTTTTACTTTTTTTTTTCTTTCAAGTTATTGTTTTCATATTGAGCGATTGAGTTCTGAGTGGAATTAGCATTGATTATTTTGTTTTTGATGTGAATTGTGGATTTATGAAATGAAATCAGTAATATTTTAGAAGATTCTGTGGATATCAGCATTTTCTGGTGGGAGTGATGCTTAGCATTTTTTAGCAATATAGAAAGAAACCTGAAAGACTAAAATAATGTCTCGATTAATATGCTTTTTTTTTTTTCTTGTTTTAATAATATTCAAATACTAAACTTTGTCACACTAGATTGATAAATGGAGCCTTTTAATCTGGTTTTATTTGCAGAAAGAGTATTATTGCTATGTCAATTAGGGTCTAATGATGTGGCCATTTCAATATAAACAGTGTCGAATATTTACATGCAATTTTTTGTTGCAAGCATGGATCGGCGCATTTCCAAGTTTTATATCTAGAATTTCATTGTTAGCATGTTTCTTGATGATGTACATATAAACACATTTTTACATGGATGATGTACACCATCCTCTTTTACCAAACTTACTAGCTTAAAAGATGAAAGTTGACTTTATATTGCAAAAAAAAAAAAAAAATGTTGTTTTGGGGTGGGGGTGGCAGCATTATTCTACACTGCTTAACAAGAAAGCTAGAGTTGGGTTTTCATTGATTGGATAATGTCACTTCTAAAATTATGCATTTAATTATTGGAACTATTTGTTTCACATTTTGATTGGAATCATTTATTTGCTTGTGTGAATCAACAACATGACTGGCCTTTGGGAGTTGATATGGATTTGTAAGAACACAAGATTTAATCTATCAATGGGAAGTTATATATGATAGACACTAAGAATAAGTGCAAAGGCGCTCTTTGCATGGGGTTAGTCATGTAGTGAGAGAAATGAAGTAAAAAAGTTGATTCAAGATGATCTTGACCCTTGAGAGCTAATCCATATTTGACTCCAAATTGATTTTTGTCTCTGATGATCAGGTTGTGCTTGGAAGATGATACATTTCTTTTTGTTCAATGGCTTTGACCCCCTTGGAAAGAAAAAAAAGAAGAAAAGAATTACTGATCTATATATTTGCATCTGTTTTTGTAACATCTATATTATATTTAATTCATCAGACATTAATGTCTTGTTGTATCTGCAGAGTGCCACAATACCTCAAGATGGAACGCGACAGTTGGCAATTGCACTTCCAGGTTCCGCTGAGTGGGCTAACTGGGTAGCCCAACTTCAGGCAAATGGCACTTGGAAAAAGCGCCAAAAGAAAACAAAGGTTGTTCAATCAGCCTATTGTGAAGTTTGTAAGGTGGATTGTAATAGCAAGGAAGTACTTGACAAGCATAAATTGGGAAAGAAACACAAGAAAAACTTGGAATTACAAGATGCTGCTGCTGGCCCTGCTAATTCCTCAGTGCCAGTTAAACCATTTATTGGGCCACAAAAAGATCCTGATAATGTTAAAACTAGCAATGTACAAAATGGTAAGCAGAAAGTAGCCCGACCTGCAGAAGATTTGGAGACAAAGAGAAGAAAAATTGTTCAAGGTGGGGCAGCAGTGGAGGCAGTCAGAATATGTGCAATTTGTAATGTTGTGTGCAATAGCGAGAATGTATACAACTTCCATCTCGCAGGACGCAAGCATGCTATAATGCTGAAGAAATATGGAGTAAGAATGGTTGCTGCCACCTAAATGTAAAATTATTCGAAACAGAAAATTTGGCAGAATCTGGTAACTTTTTGTGATTCAGTCCTACAAAGTCCAAATTCGAAAGATGTTGGCTGGTTTTGCACCTTTACTTGTTGGATAACTGACTTTCATGTGTTGTTGTTGTTGACACAATAGAATGGCACATTCAGTATAGTTATCCGGCATTCATTTAGCAGTCTCATGGTAATCCTAGAATCCTTTTGCAACATTTTCTGTCATTCTCTCTGCCTACCAGATATTCTTGTGTGAAAATTAGATGCAGCGTTGGGGGATCTAATTTCATTCGCTCTTCTAGCTTTCGATTTGCCAGTGGTTGGTATCTTTTAAAGCAGTGTGTTGTGCAGCAATTGGGAGCATATACGTTTGTTTTTGATAATCAAGACTTGAAAAATTCAAGATGAAAAACTATGTTTCTCCTTTTATATACTCTGAGTAATTTCTCTGGTGAAAAATAAAAAGGTCTGCAATTTTATTCACTTTTATGATTTTGGCTCAATTCTTAATACATCTTTTTCTTATTGAAGACATAATAATTTCGTTATTGAGATTTTAGCTTGTCTTTCTTGGAATTGTTAAAATTTGGTAGTGTATAGGATGATTAAAATCATCAACTTTTATTTAATTATATAAATAAATATAATTAACTGGAACATTTTATTTTATAGCATTTTTTTTATCATATATTTTTTAAAATTAATTTAACATCATTACTGGAATTATTAAAATGTTTAACTACATTTGTTAAATTAAATTAGAACATGTTAAATTTCAAAATTATTTATCTACAATTAATTATATAAATATTAAAAAATATTTTAATAAAAAGTGAGATAAAATTCGAATTAAATATTAAAAAACTTAGATTATTTGCGCATAGCTCAAGTATGCAGCTTTTTTTTTTTTTCTTTTCTTTTATTAGCATAGAAAATAAGTAATATCATGAATCAAAGATGGATGATTATCTAGCCATTACATAGAATCAGTTGCTTAAACTAAGAAATGAATTACCAGATTCGCTGATTTTCTTTTTTTTTTTATAAAAAAAAAAAAAAAAAAAAAAAAAAAAAAAAAAAAAAGGAGAAGGAAGAAAACTCTTGCAAAAGAGTTTGTATATCAAAGAGAACTGAGCCAATATAAGAAGAATCAGAAAAATTCCCTTAAACTGCTTGCACTGCCACCAAACAGTCAGTTCATTCAAATGTATTGCAAGTCTTTGCATATGATTTCCACCTGGAAATGGTATACTAAGAGATTTCCATAGTTAACGAAAAAAAAAGACAAAGTAGAACAGTTTTTGAGACAGAAATGAAAATTTTAAACTTCATTCACTTTAGTTTATTTTTTATTTTTGCCACATACATATTTCCTTTTATTGCACTTAACTACTAGAACCACATTTATTTCCTTTACATTGGGAAAAAAATTATTTATCAAATGAGTTTGTTGTGGAGGAAAAACTTGGAAGACTCGAGGATGAAAAAAGACCATTCAATCTTCCTAAAGACGTGGCACTGCCAACTCTGCAACTACTAGTCATTAGCATGGCAATATGGCAGGTCGAATGTTCCAAATATCGCGTGCATATTCATGAATCGTCCTGTCGCTGCTGAACTTGTATGAACCTGCTGTATTCAGGATTGACATCCGCGTCCATCTCTGCCACAAGTAGTTACAAACGTCAGGAAAATGGTCCGGATTTTATAAAAAAAAAGTTTAAATATTTGAAAAGGTATAAAGAAAAACAGAAAGGTCGGAATCAATACTCATATCTTCAGAACGGAAAAGTTCGGAGAATTTCTTATTGTGTTTTAGTAAGCAACTCACCCGTTGATCCCAATATGCTTTGTCGACTTCTTCTTGGCATTCTATGTAGCTTGGGAAGTCCTTGCCAACAAGGAAATAATCAGCTTGACCAAAACCTTCATTTCCTTCCAGTGATCCCATTAGCCCGTCATAATTGTAGGAACCAAAAACACCACTTTTGACAAATTCTTTCACTTCTTCAAAACGTGGGTCCGGAACAAACTATATTAGGAGGTTAACAAAAGAAAAGTTACTATTGTTTTGTACGCCATAGCCTCCTTTGTATGGCTGAGGTCTGAAATATTTTCCAGATATAATTTGAAAAAATAACGTGTATCATTTGGCATACCTTCCCCTCTGCTCTTTCTTTCCTCAGACCTGCAATCTCATGAGCTTTAGCACCAAAAAGGAAAAAGTTCTCTTCTCCAACCTCTTGTCGTATCTCAACGTTGGCCCCATCTAATGTCCCAATTAGGATACAACCGTTCATTGCAAACTTCATATTGCTGGTTCCACTGGCTTCCATTCCAGCAGTGCTACAAGGATAAAGGCAAATTAAGATACAACCATTCAATGCAAAATAACCACTGTGCGAAAAAAACAAAAAATGAATTACCTGATATGCTGTGAGAGCTCGCTTGCAGGAATGAGCAATTCAGCAACGCTGACGTTATAATCCGGGACAAAAATAACCTAAAATTTAATAGGGAAAGGAGGTGTATGATACTTCTGTTTAGGGATGGAATGTAAATCATTGCAAGTGATTACAGTATATTTACGGAAAAAAAAGCTTTGGAGTACCATGAATTTTTAGTTGAAACATTTAGCATTCAAGCCATACCTTAAGTAAATCACCTATTTCAGGGTCATGATTAACTGTAGCACCGACATCTGTTATAAATTTAACAATTCTCTTGGCTTGCACGTATGTAGCGAATGCTTTCCCTCCAAATATACAAACTCTAGGGGCATAGCTTGCTTTCCTTTCTACAGCACTCATTTCTTTCATCTTCTTGTAGCGGTACACAATTCCAAGAATGTTCAGCAGTTGTCGCTTGTATTCATGAATGCGCTTCACCTGAACATAATAACCCTTATCAACTATATATAAAATGTTAATTCATATGGAAGTATGAAAAGAAATGACAAATATATTCTCAATCGTTGTCCATTCTTTCCATAGAATTCTCATCTTCTTCCCCTAATTCAGAAATGGGTAAAAGGTTCAGCATAATTAACTCTCTCATCTGAAACTTCGTGTAATTTTTTCATTTCAATAAATTACTCTATGTCTTACATTCTGTCACATTAACAGAAGCCTGGAGAGGCAAAAAATTACCTGGATATCAAACATGGCATCTGGACTGACAGAATACCCTGTTTTTTCTTTGATCAGTGCCGCTACCTTCATTTTATTGCTTCTTTTGGCTGCTCTCCACTGGGCTTGAAGATCCTCATTATCTGCAAACTGCATACAATTTTCAGAAAATTGATTTAGCTGCTTAGTAGTGAGGTTGTAACGAAGATGATTCAGTGATCATTTACAATTGATCAATTAACAAACAAATAATTTAGGAACCAGATAGTTTTTCAAAGATGTCTAACACAAATCTAGAATAACCAGCCAAATATTAGGCAGAAATCCGACACAACCCTAGAGCAACATTTTAATATCAAGACATGACATGCATATGTGCTCCCAACTTTGTTGAGTGTTTTATTGAAAGGGAGTCGTGTGTACAGTCCACCAATTGAGAGAATAGGAAATTTGAATATGATGAATTACCTTTCTCAGATCAGCCAGCTTCTCAGTATTTAAGACCCATTCTTCAGAGCCAGTCCATTCAGTAATAATTTTACTCAAATCTGGATTGCAGAAACGAATCCATCTTCTTGGAGTGACACCATTAGTTTTATTTTGAAATTTCTCAGGCCACAACTGAGAAAAATTAGATTACAGAGGTCAAATTACAAGCATGTTTCACAATCATTTGGAAAGCAACTTAAAATGGCTAAATCCCTCAGGTGCATGAAGTCATTTAATCTGCATTTTACTGTAATCAAATGACAATGAAATCACCTCATAAAATGCATTAAACACTTCATCCTTCACTATTTCACTATGTATCTCAGCAACGCCATTTACTGCATGACCACCAACCACACAGAGATTTGCCATCCGGACCAACTTTGGTGGTTTTGGAGGTGATTCTACCACCGACTTTTCCTTCTTCTGTGTGGCGTTGCTCTTGGATTTGTTTGTGCTTTCTGATTCATCTTCTTTGTTAACCAGCTTGCTTGCAGGTTCTTCAGTGATATTAGCAATTGAGCTTTTCTTAGGTTTAGGAATTAAATCTGCAAAAGTGGCAGGCAGATCCACATTTTCTAATATTCTCATTTCCTTCAATTTTTTCTCCAACAGGTTGGGATCCGCTTTACCGTACTTGGAAACAATGGTGTGTATCAGCTGCAAAATATGTAAGGACAGAAATTAAAGTTAAGATAAGCAAACTGCAGAAATATATCTTTTTTTGTTTAACGTATCCTTATTACCTCTTCGTCAATCATTTCTATAATCTCAACGTGTCGTGGTAGCAGTTTCTGCATAAGCTCCAAGCTCCATTTCTCCAATGCCTCTGGTAGAACAGTGTGGTTTGTATATGCCACAGTTCTGGTACATAAAAAGCAGAATGTGAGGTTACAGGACATAGAACTTGATGTTAAATCGAGTGAACAACAATAATAAAAAGAAAAAGAAGCGTATGTGGGGAATTTTTTTCAAAAGACAAAAACTCTGAATTTTATATGGTGTATAAAGAGGTAAGCATGTTGTGTATTAGCCTATGCAGCTTATCAAAAAAAGAAAAAATAGAAGGAAAAGTGAAAATCACATATGTAGTTAAAATAATTATGAAAATGGAATACCTTTTAGTAATATTCCAGGCCTCCTTCCAGCTTAATCCTTTCAAGTCCATCAAGATTCTCATCAGCTCTGGG